>VYXD01001317.1:271145-281326 GCA_013397195.1 Hylia prasina
TTACAGGAGACACAAGTAGAGGTTTGCTTCATTTGCTTCAATTGAGCTACAGATGTGGTGGTGAAAAAAAAAATTGTTTCAAAGTAAAAAGAAAATGCTTCAAATAATTTCTCAGTTCAAAACCTCTTTTTATTTACTTTGTCTTTCCAAACAAAAAGCGTATTTTCCAGATGTCCTGATACCTGAGGTGTATGTGAATTACTGTTAGAAAGACACTAATGTGGTTAATGTGGCATGGAACATAAAAAGAATAGTGAGAAAACATTTAAAAAAGAACAGCTAAAACTTTTTTATCTTTAACCTAGTGATGCAATGTCAGTGTCCCAAAACTTTAGCTTTCTTCATAGAGCCTCTTTTTACAGTGACATACATTTCGGACTACATATTGTTTGTAAAAGATAATGATCTCTCCCCGATTTACAATCTTTTCAGCTGCAGAGTTCAGTCTTAATTGTGTCCTGCCTGCATTGTCAGTGCGGTGTCCATAGGATAATAACACATGGGTTTGCTTACAAACCTTGCATTCAGGCAATGGGCACATGTTTCACCATCATACAGAGGCTTTCTCACCTATTTTTCTTTGGGCTTGAATATATAAAGTAGAGCTGAAAGATAAAGATATAGATCTTGCAAGTGAATGAGAATTTGCTTTTAGAGTTTAATTGTAATTAATGCTTGAATTCGAATGTGCATTTTCAGAGGCACTTTTTAAAGTTAAATAATTTTTTAAGAATTCTACATTCCCCAATCATCTGATCTATTTTGGTTTCAAAGTGTTACTGTGGATTTATCCTGGCTGGATACCTGGCACCCACAAAAGCTGTTTGCTTATTCATTCCTCTTCTCAGTGGGACAAGGGAAAGACAAGATAATGAAAGGCTTGTGGCATGGGTGGAGAAAGAGACCGGGAGAACTCACTCACCAGTTACTGTCATGGACAAAGCACGACTCAATTTTGCGAAACCAATTTAATTTACTGTCAAGCAAATCAGAATAAGGTAATGAAAACTAAAGCCAAACCATAAAAATGCCTTCCCTCCACCCCTCCATTCTTTTTGGCTTAAACTTCATGCCTTGTTTTTCTATCTAACCCTACAACAGTGCAGGAGATGGAGAATAGGTACTGTGGTCAGTTCATCACATGCTGCTTCTTCCTCCCTAGGGGAAGGACTCTTTACACTCTCCCTCTGCTCCCATGTGGATTGCTTCCACTATCCTCTATGAACTTCTCCAATAGGAACCTTTCCTAAATGTTGCAGTTCCTCACAACTACCTCAGCATGGATTATTTCATGGGGTGTAGTCCTTCAGGGACAGACTGTTCCAATGCAGCCTTTCCATGGAGTCTCAGATTCCTTTGGACATCCACTGGTTCTAATGTGGGGTCATTCATCAGCTGCAGGTGGATCTCTGTTCCCCCATGGTTCCCCAGGGGCTGGAGGGCACAGCTGCTTTAGCTCGGTCTGCACTACAGACCGCAGGGGAAATCTGCCTCAGTTCCTGGAGCACCCCTGGCCCTCCTTCTCCACTAACCTTGGTGTTTGCAGAGCTATTCCCCTCACATGTACTCACTCTTTCATCCAGCAGCTTTTGTAGAGCATTTTTTTCTGCCTCTTCTTAAATCTGTTATCCCACAAGCGCTACCATCATTGCTGAGTGGTTCAGCCTTGCCCTGAGACAATGTTGTCTTGTAGTCAGCTCCCTCAGACATGGGGGGAATTTCTGGCTTCTTCTTACACAAGTCACCGCTGCATTTGCCCAGCCACAAAAATCTAGTCATGAAAACCCAATATAGCCATTTTAGATTAGTTTGGGTGTCATAAAAATTTACAACCAGCCTCTACTGTTTGCTCTTATCTTCTGTTTGAAGGCCAAATTTCTGGTTTTGACCTAGCCTGCAATATGGTAAGTATCATTTAGCTTTAACCATTCAACCTGATTTTGTCCTCCGATCCATCAATGCTTCTTCACTTTTTTAAATAGTAGTGTCATAGGTAGTACTTTCTCTCTACAGACACCTACACATAGCTCATTTCTGTGCTCAAAAGCTGCTAGGATAATAGAATTTTTCATCCACTTTCTTTTTGCTTAACTGAGCACTGAGTTTTCAGTATTGCAGGAGCAGGACTCCATGATTTTCTTAGACTGTGTCTCATTATGGACTGTGGTTGCTAGAAGATCCTCTGTTGCTAGACATAATGAGCAGCACCATCTGCATTTACCATCTGCCCTATGAAAACTTCTGATAAATTCAGGAAGTTTGAGACAAGGAGAGACCTTCTTCCATGTCTGATCTCACTGAAATAATGAATGTAGCACGATTGATGAATAAATACCATGGATTATGGATAATAACAACCATGAAAACATAATGGCAGTGATGTTGACAGCCTCAATAGATTAAAGCAATGCAGTCAGGACAATTTAGCTTTGTCTTTCAGGAGATGAAGAAGAAAGCAAAAGAAATAAGTGGTGAAATATAGAGAATTACTTTTTCTCCTGAAATTCCTCCTGGAATTTCTTAATCTCAAATTGACTTACAGGATTGATTGTTGAACAGATCAGAAGAAGACGAAGAGTAAAATAACTATTTTGTTAGTAAAACACAAATCTGATAAAAAGACTGGCTAAAAACTAACTGCACAGTCCTAAAATGACATTGCTTCAGTTACTACTCAGCAAAACTAGTTCCTCCTTAAAATATATAAACCCCGAATGTATTTTACTAAGATGACAAATCCTTATTTTTAAATATTATTGATTTTAGATTAAACAGTAATAGTAAAAAAAGCCAGCAGTAAACAAACTAAGCACCACGTCAAATTACAACAGCTTTTAAAATCATCCAAACACCGCTGCATGGTATTCAGAATCCATTAAGGTTAAGTCATGTTAGAGAAATGTCACACCCAATTTAGTTCTCCCACTGAGACTCTTCAGACCACACTTCTGCTCTTTCTGTTCCCCACTCACTCTCTCTCTGCTCTCTCCTCAGGAGGATTTGGAGGCACAAAAGGTAAAAATTGTGAGTCAAGACAAGAACAAGTTACAGGAAACAGCAATGAGATAAGAAAATAAACAGAAGCAACAACAATACTAATGACAGAGGGTACAAGAAGTACTCAAATGATCTCTCCCTCTGTCACCCTATGTCCCCTGAAGGAGAGCTCTTCCCCCATTGCCAGATTGTGATGTGAGGCAGTATAGAATAACCTCCCTGTCCTGGTCATACCCCTCTTGGCCACTGCAGAAATTAACCCTGGCTTCAACCAGGACAGGTTAGAAATCAGTTGTACATGTAATAGAGCTCATTAAAAATGTTTCCTACTTTTGGTTTTGCGTTTTTTAGTCTGTTCCTGGTATCACCTTTCTGTTTTGAAAGATACAGCAAAACTGATATGACATCATCAAGAGAAAGTTCCCAAAGTCACAAACAATACCCTCCAAGACCAGCTAGAGCGAAGAAAACCCAACAGATCATCAGTAAAAAATATGTGACAAAATACTGTCCTAGGTTACAATGTAAAATGTGCCCCAAGTATGTATTCTATCACCATCTTCATGAGCTGTTGAAACCAGGTGGGGCAGTGTTTCCCTTGCCCCCTCCCCTCAGACTATCTTCTGTCAATGGCCCATCAATGCCTTGCCCCATGACTCATAGATGAATCCCTCCAGGAGCTGTCTCTGTTTAATGGGACATCAAGGACCCATTACATGACTCATAGAATGATATCAGCCCATTGTGAGATGCTCTGCCCAGGGGGAAGAGACAAGAATTCCCACCTGAATATAATCTGGGATTTGGGACAGCACAGGACCCTAACCCACTGGATTCCCAGCAGACAAGTGTTACCAGACCTTTCTACAAGACCACTGCTTCAACAAGACCATTTCAGCTGGAATGCTACCACCACTTTAACTAACAGGGTGTCACGCTGTATTCTGATTCTGTCAGTGATCATTTATATTATTTTATTTTACTTTTTTCCTATTAAATTGTTTTTCTGACTTGGAGTCTCTTTACTGGTTTTGCTTTCAAACCAGCACAAATACCAAAAACTGGCAAAAAACCAACCAACTACCATGAAAATGAGAAAAAAGAATCCCAAAGAAAACACTGGAAGTTGAATTGAAAAAGACACCTCCAAAAGAAACACTGAAAATATGGGGAGCTATCCAGTCATTTGCCAAAAACTTTATCATGACGCAAAACCTTGGCCAGAAAAAAAAGAAAAAAGGTGTGAAGAATGAACAGCATGAAAGCAAACAGGTGTCCTTGTGAACTGCCAAAATCCCTGTAAGTTGCCTTTATTTGCTGCATTGCTGCCTATCAGCTGGGTAAATAGGTGTTCCCATAGCATCTGAGTGGGACCCATCTGTGAAACATCTGCAGTTACAAACATTTACAAGCTGAAGAAAAATAGCTTATGTTTTAACATTTTTGTCACAAACATGGGACTAAAAAAGGAAATCTAATTTTAATTAAGCAGGCTAATGCTTCAAAGTCTACCATTTGCAAAAGAATAAGGAAATAAGCGACTTTTTTCTCTTTTGTTGTTTTACTGCTAACCTCAAGTCCAAATAGGCCACTGAAATTTGAGCAGTGCATTTTTCTTCAGTAGGGAATATTTTGAAAATCACAATTCTCCTGTGTCACATAGCTCTGATACAGAATCAGATAATGAGTTTCATTTCCCTGGGTGTCAGATTGCCAGTTATCTGTACTGGAGTTTGACTCATATGTCAGCTAATTCACTGACACCAAATGTCTGAAAATGCCAGGGTAAACTGGATGGACGACCTGAAGATACAACGGAATTAAACCGTCTTAGAAAATATATATTTTGCCCTCGTACTCAACCTCATAATCAATGGGGCTTTTTTTCTGCGTTGGCTACCATCACTTCTGAATAATTACTTTCAAGCTTTACTTTTAGATATGGGGCAATCTTGACATTGGTCCTAATAGACAAATTTCTGTGACATTCTCTGCTTGGTGTCCATAGGAAAGCTCATTTGACACCAACTCTCTTCTGCTTCACGTGGTCCTTTTCAGAGAGAATGTAGATTGCTGTTGGTCAAGCTGCATGGACCCGAGTCACAGTCCATTCCCTCCTCTTTGGAGAAAGAATTTTGCCCCTATTTTTTCCATACAGACACTTGTTCTAATATAGGAAGGAAATGGACATCTTTGAGATACCCTAACAAAAATTACTTGGATAACTGGCTCTTTTCTTCCTTTTTGTTTGTTTTCCTAACCTGTAAAACACAGCTGTGCTAACAAATAGTACCATCATTATATGTAATAAAATTTTGCCAGGGAAGAATTTGGGCTACAGTATTTTATAGAACAAAACTTCACCTAATGCTGGAGCATTCTGAATATGATGTTAACAATGTTCCATCAGTTCGATTTGGAGCAGGGTATGAAATAAGGAGTATTAAATCAGCTATTTCATACTGGGAAAACCTTTTTGTACCTATGGATGTTCCTACTAAAAGACATGCTAAAATGGTTCTTCAGAATTTTCACACTATACTGACATTTTCACACCTTTTTTTTGCTTTCAGAACAAATAATAACCCCAGTTTTAGCAGGTTTCAGAGACCACATACCAGAATTTTCATCAAGATAACTACCACTTCTTAATAGCCTATCTTCAGTGTATTACATGCCGGTTTCTGCCTTGAAACGGAATATACTGGTGCTTCAATGCTGTGCAAGTCTTTCCATGGTTCATCTGTTATCAGCTACAGGCACAGCACAAACACTCCCTGCAAATAAAATGGGTAAAAAAGAATAACTCAAAAATTCTGCTATTTCTGTGCTGTAGCATTGGTGCAGACAAATAAAATTATGTTTCTGATTAACTTGGGCTGTCCTAGAGAAGATGGAAGATGCGAATAAATGAGAGAAAAGGTAATCTCATAGAAAGTAATTTTTTGCTTGTTTTGTTCTTAATTTATGTTAACTGCAAGGAAAAAGAAATATATATAGCATTTTTTCTATTTGAATTAAAGTGCTAACTCAAATAATCTGTTCTTTTTCAGACACTTTAATTTTAAAGCATCATCTTCAAGGCTCTAAGAGGTTGTAAAAAACAGCTTGTAATGTCCACAGTTATTCTGAATAATTGTATAAAATGAGTGATCGGAATATTTATGGGGAAAAAAGACTTTCTCAATTTAGTTAAATTTCCAAATTAAGTACTTGGCCACTTCATTGTCCATAATTTTCTGCACGGGTGTTAGGGGTATGTGAATTGAACTTTTGGTGAGGAAAGAGAATGATGCAGGCTATAACACAAATTGTTAGTTTTTACTAAAATATATTATAATATTAACTATGAATTGTAGATTATTTTTCAATTAATGCATTGTCATGAGTAAGTAAAAGTATTTGAGTCTCAGTCTTTTTCCTGCACTTATCAAGGAATTGAACTGAAAAATACTTGGTCTACTGATAATATCAATAACAGAAGATGAAAGTTAAGTACTTATTGTTAAGTGCAGTCCTTCCCATTTATTGTCTTGATATTATGATGCACTTCCACTGGCAAAACCCACTAAAATTTATATGTCCTTTAAAATTTTAAGTCCTTTAAGTATACATTTATGCCTTCCTATAGGCATTTGTGAAAACATGATGTGAAAGGTTCCATCAAGGTATAGGAGATGGAAGTTTTATTGTTTTATGCAAAGTAAATTTAATACAACTATTATGTAATTATTATATTAATAATATAACATATGCTATATATTAATGCAGCTGCAACTGCAAACATATATTTCTTCAGTTTATGTATGTTCTTTTCATCTCTATTCTCACTGTAGTTCCCAGTGTAATTTTCCCATTAAAAGGGAAAAAATGCTGGGTTGTATCCTCTGTTGGTAGATTTGCATTTTCTAATTATGTTTGTGTCAATGTTTTCCTAATCCATATATACAATTTACAGGCTCTCAGAAGTAGAGTAGATAGGAAATTTTCAGTGAAAGAAGGTTAACATTTTTGACAGATCTAGACAGTTCTAATAAATGTGGCTCAATAACACTGTAATTATGCATATCCGCTTCAAGTACTGAGTTGAATAAAAATTATTTTAAATGTACAATTTATGAGTAAAACTAAGGCCTAGTTTGTAAAAGAATTGTTCCAACAGATAATTAAGCATTTGAATATTATTGATTATAACAGTATCTAATACTGAGGATTTAATAAGAATCATAGTTAGGACGTGTATTCTCAGAAAGCCTGTTTTATTCCACAGAAGGAGAAATTCTGTTATGCAGTTGTAAGAAAATGTGATGAAAATGTAAAGTGATAAAGTAACAGGACAAAGGCTTCATTAGAATAGTGAACAAAACTCAAAACGAACAAACACAGTGTAAAAGCTGCAACTGATTCAGGAATATCATCTGCAAATACTGAAAAGTTAGATGAAAGAATAGGCAATCCTTGCTGACACTGAAAAGTCCTAACTAATTTTTTTCAGTTACTAGCCCAGCAACTCTCAGGCAATTGTTGCATACCTCTAAGACATTCTTACAAAGATTCACACATCCTATTGGAAAAAAAAGCTATAAAAAGTGTATTCAATTAGATTTTTTTAACAGTCTTTACCAGAGTAAGATGAGAGTGTAAGAAGTATATAGGACTTATAGCAGAACATGCATATTCATGCTTAAGTTTCTATTATCACTTTTGACACCAGCAAGGATCAGCTCTAGATCTTATTATCACTGTCAATTAATGAGCTGTAAAATTTTCTTGGTTTAGCCACTGCTATTGACTTTCTTCTTTTTTTCTTTAATTAATTCATGAAGTATCCCTTGTGATTTCCAAGCCATTTAATTCCTTTAATACTGTTGTGCAATGATAACAGTATAATTAGAATGCCAAAGTGCACCTGTCAAAACACAATTACCAGTAACACTTTTTCTTTGGTGGGTTTGGACTTTTCCCAGTTTAAAAATAAAAAATCCCACCTCACTATGAGCAGAGGTCAATATAAACAACTGTTTATACTTAAGGGCTTAAATCTACTTAAATCTACTACCTCAAAGCTAAACTTTCACTAATTTTTTCTAAAAATTTAAGGTGAGCTTCTGCCCAGACCTGCAGGTGACAAACATGAGGAGAGTAGCAGAGATCTCCCGTTGTCCCTGAGATGCATATGTGTGAAGCCAGGCACATAATTTTGCCTCATGCAGATCAGCTTTCTGGAAGCTGCATGTCTCAGCTCCCTCTCTCACTGCCAGCTTGCTCTGCAGGCTGCCCAACGTGCCTGACAAGCCTCAGACGCCAGGGCTCCATGGCTAATCTGCTTGCTAAACCAGTATTTTACTATGGAAAATACAATGACTTAGTACAAGAGTCGTCTGGGAACACAATGAGAATGCGTTCACACACCCAGGTACAGCTTCTTCTAGAAAACATATATGACCGACTGGTGGCAGGAAGTTTAAAAGGCTTATTGTGATTTCAGTGCAATACAAGCCCTTCCTGAAGGACCACAAAATTTCTGCTTTACCTTATTTATGATTTTTAAAACTTAAAGACTCTAGACTCATAGAACCAGGATATCTTGAGTTGAAAGGGACTCATAAGAGCCAAGTAGAACCCCTCATCCTTCAGAGGCCTTCCCCAAGACTCACACCACGTACTTGAAAGTATTGTTCAAATGCTTTCCCAGGCTTGGTGCTGTGACCATTATGCTGGGGAACCTGTTCCAGCGCCCAACCACACTTCTGGAGAAGAACCTTCCCCTGATATCCAACCTAAACCTCTCTGACAAAACTTCAGACCATTCCCTCAAGTCCTTCCTTTGGTCAGCAGACAGAAGAGATCAGTGCCTGACTGGCCCTCCTCTTCTCCTCACGAGGAAGTTGTAATTGCATGAGGTCTCCTCTCTGTTTCCTTCAGGCTGAATAGACCAAGTGACCTCAGCCACTCCTCATATGACTTCCCTTCAAGGCCCTTCACCATCTTCATGACCCTCTCTTTGGACACCCTCTAACAGTTCTAAATCCTTCTCATAATGTAGCACCCAGAACCACCCCCAGCACTGGAGCCAAGGCTGCCCCAGTGGAGAGCAGAGCAGGACAATCCCCTCCCTTGCCTGTCAGTGATGCTGTGCCTGATGTCCCCCAGGAAAATGTTGGCCCTCCTGGCTGCCAGGGCACTGCTGACTCATGTTCAACTTGCCAGACACCACGACTCCCAGGTTCCTTCCTGTGGTACTGCTCTCTAGCTGCTTTTTTCCCCAGTCTGTACGTGCATCTGGGGTTGACCTGTCCCAAGCTGCATAATGCAGCACTTTCCTTGCTAAACTTCATATAGCTGCTGACTAATGTTCTATTTTCCTTCTGTATTCATGGG
This sequence comes from Hylia prasina, assembly GCA_013397195.1. NCBI lineage: Eukaryota > Metazoa > Chordata > Aves > Passeriformes > Sylviidae > Hylia > Hylia prasina. Next base: position 280,524 of record VYXD01001317.1, read on the forward strand.
ATAAAGCAGCAGTTTATTCTTCACTAGCAGTTTAGTCTGTATGACAAAATGGAAGCTGCATGATATGCACCAGAAAATTTCCTCCCAGTAGAAAGTCACAGCTAATAATTGCTTCAAATCATGCAAAATTAGAACATCCTTTTCCTTATAAATGAATTATATTTCCAACACACGTCTTTCTATTATTAAATAAAAACAACTGTCATCACATTTGATACAAATAAAAATAAAAGATTGATCTCCTTTTCTTCCCTGCTTGACTGTCTTCGAGGGTAACCCTGTGTGCTATGAGAGGGCCCCGTGTTTTTTACGACACACAAACATTTACATTGCATATATCATTTCAACTTGCCTCATTTCAATAGTTTTCATCGATTTGTAGGCTCCTTTGTCCTATACATTATTGCATATTTTGACAATATAATTTGTATTCTGGAGATATATGACAGTTTTTGAACACAAATCCACTATTGCTTTTCCAGGTTTCCATTAAAAATCTGAGGGTGACAGAGAAAGTTGTCCATATGACATATTTATTTCCAGAATTAATTTTCATCTTTATTGTCCCTGTTCATTTACACCACTTAAATCCCCAGCGTGATAAGAAAAGGTAAGCATAACAGCTCTTCTGATTCTGTCACAATCTTTTTATAGATGAGAAAGTAACTGGAAGGAATATTCCTCTAGGAAACACTATTAAATTTTTTAGGAAACACTATTAAATTTTTTAGGAAAATAATCTGTGGTTCAGCAATGAAAGGGAACAGGTTTCTGGCGGTTTGTTTTTTGGTGTTTTTGTTTTT
>VYXD01001317.1:282018-302839 GCA_013397195.1 Hylia prasina
TAAATCATTTGCTTTAACCTGTATATGAGCTTTCATCTTCACCCCAAGAAGTTCAGAAATGGTAAATGAAAAGGAAAGGTAAGAGGAAGCAATGCAAAAAAATACTAACAGACAACTGGAGATTCATTGCTCCTCCTGAAAATTAGGCTGAATTTTGAATTATTAGAAAAGAAGGTCTGCTAAAACATGGGTAGAATTAAAAGAATTGGTAATCTCAAAAATTATAGAGTGCCTGGGTTTCCTATATGAACAGTCTTATGAAAAATTTATGCTCAATAACTGAGATTCATAGTTCTTGCTGCATTGACTAGCTATACAAATTGTACCCTTACTATCTTTTTCTCCCTGGCATCTGCATTTGTTGCAATTAACAACTGCCACCTGATTTCAAACTGGACTCCACTAATGTGGTCATTATAAACACAAAATCTTCAAAGACTTCACAACCTTGCTTGTGCAAAATCACAGGTTAAAAGAGAAAGAAAGCACACTAAAATGAAAGCTTTTCCTTAAAACCAAATGTATTTAGGATTTAAATAATGTTAGATCCCTCCATTCTTATATTTACTGGAATATGTTGCATCTTTATTCTACCATTACTGACATACTATTATATTTTCTTTGCTTCCAGCTGTTTTAATCTTTTTTGGGTTTTGATTGAATATTAATGAATGTTGCAAAAGAAAAAAAAGGTTCTTGCTTTTAAGAACGCAGACATCGAACAAGCATGAATATAGTGAAATTTAATTTTTAATTTGGCTTTGGAGACAGTAATCAGCATTTAAGAATAAAAAATACTTATCACTGATTTTACAGGGAGATATATTGCGTAAGAGGAGCTAGACCTGTAACTTACATAATGGATATCATAATGTATGATATCCACAATGGATGTCATAATGATCTGTATCTATTGAAAATTTGACTCTGTCTTTAAATGTTGAATGAGAGCTAAAATAAAGTATTTTGTCAGTCTGTCTCTGTGGAATCACAGTAACTATGCCTTGTAGTGCTCCCCATGGTTCCGTTTCCGAAGATATTAAAGCTAAAGACTTTTTAGACAACACATTTTCTCCTCTGTCACCCTTCCTTACTTTCCTTCACAAGAAAATATGGGTATAGGAAGTAAGTATGTATATCCAGATGTCAAGCCTGTTCTCCAGTGTGCAGTCTTTATCTCCAAATTTGTTTTGTGCAGGTATTATTATTACTGCAAAAAAAAAGTTGTGATTGGACTCTAAATCCTGAAATAATACATAAAGTGTCTATATATTTTTCATCTTTCTTCCTTGATGTTCATCAAGCATACAAACTAACACAAAGAGAAGCCAACAGAGAAAGAATTGTTGTGTATTAACATTTTTTTCCTCCCAAATTTGCAGTTTCTTTCCTTTGTACTGAACCAAACAGTTCTAATTTTTTTTTCTCTAAATTATCACTTAGGTAGCAATGACAGATGGTATATCCACCTGCCTCTTGTTCCCTTACTAACATCAATAATATTATACAACTCTATAAACCAGCTTACACTAAGGGATTGCTGTCATCAGCCATCAATGTTTACAAGGCCAGAATACTAATGAGGTTTTACTGTGGACACTAACACACTCACTGGATGAGTGTTTTTCAGTATGATGTGTGTTTTTCAGCAACAGAAAAATCCCACTTAAGAAAAAAAAGGCTATAAACTAAAGAGAGTACTCCACCCAATTCTAATTGTTGCTGTGCAATAGGTAGAACTACAATATGGGTGATGTATTCTAGCAGCCAGGTCTGTTTCACTTTAATTTCGAACCAGAGACCATGGAAAAGAATATTATCTTTTTTCTGTTTGTCGTTCTTGCTAGATTTTCATCTTGAATGCTTTCATGTTCAGTTATTCAGATTACCAATACAGATTTATGTACAGGGGTGTTACCTGGGCATATGTGACTGGCTAGCTAAACATTCAGAAATTAGTTTAACCATTTAGAAACATTATCTTCCCTGAGTCATTCTCATGTGGCTCTTAATGAAGTCTCTAGTGTGCAGCACAGGTCAGCATATTCTATAGAAACACCCTTCTGGCTTTTTCTGCATCTGGTTTTCAAAACTGCAGTAGATTGTGGGTGTGAGATTTACAGTAGGTTCCTCCTGCTTAAATAGGAGAGTGTCTGTTATAGTGCCTGTGTTGTTGTCCTGCATCCTAGTTGCTGTATTCCTGCAAGAGAAACCTGTTTCCACACAGCTTTGTTGCAGGGGCCAGCCTCTGTATCATCATGTGCCCCCTGCCTGCCTCTCCTCATTTTCATCTTCCCAACATGTAGATTCAAAACCACTAGCGTGTCCCTGCAGTGTGCTTCTGCTTCACAGAGCACCGTGTACAAAATGACACAGCGGCAAGCTGCAAAAACAAGCTTTAGTCTCAATAACACATGGCTGTGCATTTTGGTTAATTGGTGTGCTTGCACCATGGCGGGAAAGAGCACATGTCCTGCAGGAACCCCACTGGACCACACTGGCAATGATTATTTTTGCCCTCTGCAGCATACCTGCCGGAAATGGGAGTATTTGTTCCGGACACTTTGGTCTCAGCCTGCAAGGGTTTAGCTCACAGATCTTCTGGACTTCTTTTGCAATCTGATGGTAGGGAGAACATAACCTTCCCCTCCAAAAAGTGGAACCAGAATAATCACACCCCAAACACTGAGAAGTGTAGAAGAAAATCATCCTGTAGTATGCTTGAAATGATAATCAGAAAATTGATTGTGGTTACTTTATGTATGTAATTAGACCATTTCCATAATCAGCTGGACCTCTCTGTATTTCAGTATGAACACCACTACCTGTGGTTATCTCTGTGACATTTTGTGTACAGAAATTAAAGAAATGTAATAATCCCAAGATATTTACCTTTTTTCCCCTGTATCTCCTTCAAAATGGAAGTGGTTAAAATGTGTGGTAACCTCTGAGGTCACCACAAGGGAGCTTGCCCTCCCATGGAGAGAGCACAGTGTATAAACTGCTCCCAACACCAATAATGCTCTCCCCAGGGAAGTCTGCCTANTTCGGGGTCTTTCAAGATCTTTCGGTTGCCAGTTCTGGAGAATAAAGAAGGCCTGACTCCTGTCGTTCCTGCGCCGCCTGAAGAAGAGCTGCCTGGTTGCTGCTCTACCAGCACAGCTAAGGCTCCCTGCTGGGCTGCCTCAGCAACCTCACAACTGAGCTGACTGTCACAGGGAGTGCCTGTGCCACTAGGACCCAAAGCGCCTCTGTAAAGGCGGCTCGCCTAGGAAGGTCATGGCGCCCTGAAGACCATAGCCGGGTCTGGCCTTCAGCAGTGGTCAGGTTGTCAGGAAATTACACTCAACATGTCAACACATTTGGAATATTATGGTCTTAGAAAACAATCCCACACACCCAAACTGTTCTTACAAAATTTAATTCAATTCAGTTACAATTTAGTCCACAATATTTGTCTTAATAGTTGTATTCCAGAATTGCAAAAATGAAGGAGATGCAAGAATGTAGACTAAATTATCTATTGAAGGTATTTTTGAAGAATAAAAATATCTTTAAATTACTGCTTGTTTTTTTGAAGTGTGTCTGTCAGACTCATTTTCAAATGGGAAAAATTTGATTTATCAGTCACTCTCCATCAGTACAACAAGGAGTCTTATGAAGTATCAGGGATAAAGGATTCTCTAATTATATTAATCAACTCTGAGGAAAGGTTTAAATAGCATGTTATCTCATGAGCATATTTATTTATATTATCCAAAGGTTGTTTGAAGAATAAACTTTAAAAAAAATGTTTTAGCCAATGAAAATAATAAAAAAATATTACTCAGCCATTTAATATTTTATTACTTAGACAAGACATTTTCTTAAGGTTAAACATCTCAGGTTTTATTTAATTAATATTCTCATATTTCTTATTGAAGATAACATCAATACTGAGATGACAAGCAAAAAGATCATGAGTCAATGAAAAGATGTATTTTAACCTCTTGCATCTAATTTTTTTTTTACACAAGTCATGGCAGAATTACAGAAACAAAGAAATTATAGTAAATTCAAATTACTTAGCACCCATTTTTGTTCATAGATAGATGATTCCCTTTTTTATTGTGTATATACATTTGCTTAAATGAAATTCAGCTGTCAGCTCAAGATTGCAACACGTGTACCACTATGTCTTCATGAAAATCTGTCATGGTTCATTACAGACTTATAGTATTTTTATTTTAAATTACATACTGATTGATTACAGCCAGTCAGAATTTTACAGTGTTGCAGAAAGGGTGAATTTTCGTTCCTGTCTTCTTTTAAAAAATTCAGTTTCTAACATTTTAAAATACTTCAAATTCCAGTTTTATTTAAACTATTTTTCCTTTCAAAATACTTCACAGCTGAGGGAAAGTGAAATAATCTTTGGCATTTCATTTAACAAGCAACCCCTAAGTCACTAGAAAATCAGACTGAAGAATAAAAAAATTCATCTGTTCTGTTGCAACGTATTTTAAATACATTCTTTAGTATATCGTGGACATGTGTCAAGCTTGTTGCTTGTGCTCTGAATAGCTCACAGTCCATGTGAACATGTTGTGATCTTCAGCTAATTAGTAATGCTTTCATAGGTAAATAGTCTTGAGCTGAGCTGCTGACTATCTCGACTGCAGGGCTTTTAGTTATCTGAGAGAAGAAACAGGACATGCTGACGTTGCTGTGGAGAGATCCTTACCTCTGCAAGGCATCAAGGACAGTAAAATCCATTAAAAAGAGAATTTTTATCCTTATAGGTTAATATGCTTTACAACAGAGGAAGCCATGGTGGGAAAAAATACAGAAGATTTAATCTTGTATGTCTGAAATTCTGAAAATGGAAATTGGTAGCATATAGTATTGTCATCTACCGGTAGACCTTATGAAAATTCTGGTTTATGATAAAATAAACCACACTTGAGGTGACCAAAAGAAAACTATTTCTTCCCATCAAGATTTCATCCTCATAAAAGGATAGCTTTCACATTTAATTGCATGTTTTGGGAGGAAGAGAGCAATGATGAAAAGCTTAAGCTTTCTCTTAATTTCCTTATTACTATCCCTTAAAAAATGGTAGAAAAGGTCAAAGGAANTAGATAGTCTGTCATTATTTTTTACAGGAAAGCATCCCATATTTCACAGACTCAATGAATAGCTATATTTTAAAAAATCACAAACAAAATTATTCAACTCTTCATCCTTCCCCTTTCAGTTTATTTAATATAACTGATAAGATAATGTGATTAAGGATGAATATAGGATGAAGGAAATAATTATTTTGTCTTCCCATACATCTTGAAACCAAATGAAGTTGTTTTTACTTGTCATAAGGCTGTATCCTAACAGTCCAAAAGACATTGTTGACACTGTGAAGAATTCCTCAAAAGTAATCTTTCAGTTTTCGTGTAACTAAACAGGTAATGTGAACAAAATCAAGTTGTCTCTAGAGGAGGTGGATGAGAGGATAAGGGATGTGGGTAGGACAAGCAAAGGAAGAATTTTCCCTTTGTTTTCTAGAATAAAATATTTCCACTCCCATCTCAGCATAGTTTCAGATCTTTCCCCAATTCACAATATTTTGCTAGCTCTCCAGAATGCAAATTAGGAGGTACAGGTCAGTGAATAAATTCTGCTTGTAATGAAGGGACAGAGGTTAAATTTCCTCCATGTGTTGTCATAAATTTCAAGTCATAAAAACATGCCAGAACTCATTTTACAAACTCATTTCTTTCCAATTAAATCATTAACATTGGGTTGATTGTGTTCACTGTATGTATTGTTGGATTGACAGGTCTATAAGCCAATAAACACTGGACAGTTTTTTAAGTTTGGCGAAGATTATTAAAATGCCAATGAAATTGTATTCTTTTAGTGAGAAAGAACACCCTAAATAATAATTGAATTCATTTGCAAGAAACAAGGTACTTAACAGAATTGAGAGTACAGATGAAAGATGTGCAAAAGGGTTTTAATCCTGTGTGATTTCCTATGAAACTGAAGAGAAGAAAAATAAATATATAGGGAAATAAATCTAGCTAAACAATTTCTGTAACACTATAGGGACAAAAAATAATTGCATTTAATGCAGTCTATTAAATATTCCTTGTCCTTTGGCAGTAGTTTTGGTTTTGGCTCCAATATTCCAACCTTTTCTGTTTAATATAGATTTTCATTCTTCATGACTCATGTATCCTAGCCTTGATTCCCTTTTAGCTAGCACCAAGAGTTGCTTGCTAAGAAAAAGCCAACATTAATGTTCTGTTTATTGTGCTCCAGAGAATATCATTATTTCTTCAGTATCTTTTTTCCATCTTTCTTACAAGGGAAGACTTCTCTGCTCCACTAGGTCCTGGGATCAAGCAGAGTATTGCAGCAATTTCAATTGTATTTCTTACTCCACATCTTCAGGAGGTTGGTATAAATCATTCTGTGTATCTGAACAGATAATAAATAAAAATTTGAAAATCATTTTTCAGCACCTCACATTTTCATGAGCAGGACTGCCACAAGACTTTTTTTGCTGGGCCAACTCACAGCACTCATTGCTTCTGCAATTCACTTGAATGATGACATTTCCTGTGATTTAGCATAAGTCACAGTTTATACTGTTCAGTTCCCAGTCTGTACCCCCATGACAAAAACTCTTCCTTATGTTGAGGTCCTTCTGAAGGGCTGCACAGCCCTCTGGGGTATCAGCCCCTCCTCCCAGCCTTGTGCTGTCAGTGAAATTGCTGAGGAGGCCTCTGCCCCTTCATCCAAGCCATTGATGGGTAAGTTAAACAAGACTGGACCCACTATGGAACCTTGGGAGGTACCACCATGGACAGGCCTCCAGCTGGACCCTGTGCCACTGATTATGACCCACCGGGATCTGCTGTTCGGGCAGTTCTCAGTCCAAACTTAGTAAAAAAATCTCTAGCTTATGCAATCTATGTTCTATAAATTGTTTAGTCTAAGTTGTTTCCTCAGCTGAGGTCCGACAAACTGAATTAAGAGAACTATGGCAATATGAATCTTACATGAGTTTTCAAAGGAAAATCAATACAAGCCCAAACCATTAGGACAGTACTTTGTCTGCTTAAACTTCTGTAATATCTACTTTTAGTATGCTTTCAAAATAAAATGATAGCAGGATGAATGCAGAGTATTATTTGATAAGTCTGTCTTCACTACAAGATTTCAGAAAGCTTTTGGTAGAATAAATATTCCATTTTCTTCTGTGAAAGATCAGGGTAAAATTGAACAAGATAAGGTATTTGTCCAGCTATACATCTTTTCTTACATAAATATGACTGCAATAAATGGCATAATAGGAAGATTGATGGAAATCTACGTGCACTTAAGATAGATTATTTACAGAGGAAAGCGAAAGCCTTCAGCAACCATAAAAGTACCCAATTGATTGCTATGTTGTATCACATTTTTGTTTCATAAAGTTTTTTCAGCATTCATTGCTTGGTCATTGCAATAGAAACAGATGAATGGTTATTTTGAGGGTCTCTGGCAGTGTAAGAAATGTGTCATGAACTGCATTTTTCAGAAGTAATTTAGAACTCAAAGTCAAAACCAGAAAAAGGCATGAGTTTATATGTGAGTGCTGGAACAAGCTTCAGGAAAAATATGCTTGAGGTTTAGAAAGGTAATGGAACAAGATTTCAATATGTTTTCTGTGTAGCAGTAAAAACTGAGTAAATTTTAGCTCAAGTAAAAGGGAGCAGTTTGTGCCAAACATGAATTACTTTTTCCTTTCTTCTCTCCCTGTCCTTTTGAAAATCACACCTATTGTGTGTGTGAGTTTTATTCTCAAAAGCACTGAAAGCTTCTGCTCCCACTTAACATCAACAGAGAAAAGGTTTATGACAGACTTGAAAGAGGTACTTCCCATACTCTGATCATATGTGGTGTCTTGTAGTGTGAAGGCTCATGCCTTCCTTCTTTCTCAGCATTTCTCAAAAGTAAAATGCTACTCAAAGTGAGAGTGATACTTGTTCAGACTGGGGTTAGGGCAGATAGGGCAAAATGCAGGTCTGACTCCTGTTTTCCTGGCACTGCATGTCAGAAACTAGATGTAATGCAAATAAACCATTTAAAGATGGAATAAAGAGACAGGGAGGGAAAAGACGAGCATCACATTCAGAATCAGATAAGATATGCTTGTTGGTCTCAGAGTGAAAACACATTTCAAGGTCGAATTTAGTGCACAAGTGATTCGACTGTGCACAAGTGGTGAGCAGTGCATGACATAGACTTCACCCTTTAGGAATAATTAAATGTCTCAAATTACCAGGATTTAACAATCAGTAGAGCAGTCAGTGTGGAAGCTGTTTGTCAGTTGATTTCATAACTTCATGTGGAGACAAACAGGGGAAAAGGATGTGCAGTCATTGTTACAAATTTGTACCACAGTGCCTTTTACCCATTTTCCAGCTTTTATACCATGCACTGCCTATGCTCTATTTGATGAAATTCTACTTTCTGATCATGCTAACAAGATAAATCTGCCAATATTGAACTGGCTTGTCAAAAACCTAGCAACTGTGCCTCTGCCACACTTAACCATACTTGCAGATGTGCATATGAGCTGCTATTTGATTATTCAGGCTTCATATGTCCCTACATCACCAAGGTTCAAACATCTCTAGGCAAAAGTGCAAACTCTTGGAAAGCTCAAAAGGGATATAGCTCTCTGCATCCTCTCTATTGCAAGTCTTCCTTTACTGAGCTCTTTAAACATATAGTACAACTCCTGTAGTGACTGCTTCTTCCCTGGTTTGACATCACTCAGTCATTCTGCAGGATAGATGGAAAGTAAGCTGGAGGTTGACCATATTAAATAGCTGACAAGCACAGAACACATCCCTAGGTAGGTAAAAATCATGACCATAATTATTTCTGTTGCTTATTTTCAATACAGTGAAGCTGTCAAAAATAGTTTACTTGTATCTTGTTTTGCTATTAATGAAAAGTAATGGAAACAAAAGCTATAACAGAATAAATTGTTTTTCTCACATTATATTCAGTAGCAGAGATATTATATAGTCCTATTGTCAAACACACATCTGACTGAATTTCCAGGAATTCTTTAGAAAATCAGTTAAATTCTCAGATAATACTATCCCTGAAAAATATGACATGTTACTCTTATTTATGCCTCTATGTGACAATAAAAGTACACTTATTTAAGAGATGTAATCACAGGAGTTAACAAAACAGGGGTAATCAAAAGAAAGGGAGAGCATGAAACAAACTATTTGGCCTGTATGACTCTTGTTTTGCCATTCAAGCAGGGTTACGAGCTGAGGAGCCAGGTCTTGATTTAGAAAAGTGATTTGAATTCTGCAAGAAATCAACAAAGCTTCAGTTTTACTGCCTTCCTTCTGCAAGATAGCAATTGTGGATCTTTTATTCATGTTGGGAAGTAAGAAATAAATATAGTGCTTACAGTCAGAACTCTAGGCAGCAGGAAAGCTAGTTGTCTAAGAAATAAAAACAATACTATTTTTACTATTAAATAGTTTTGTTGGGGCTTTTGGGGTTTTTTGTTTGTTTGTTTGTTTGTTTTTTGGGGTTTTTTTTTACATTTTTCACTTGGTTTTTGCTATTGAAACTGAAATTATCAAATATTAAACAGTTTCTTTCCAGAGTTCTGCCTTAAAGTTACCGCAGCATAGTACACTAAAATGAAAAATGTCTTTTAAACCAACAGTTACAGAACCTCCAAACTGCTATTTCTATGTCCTAGTTCTGACCAGGACAGAGTTAAGTTTTGCAGTAGCTGGAATGGGGATGTTGTTGAGGGGGCATGGCTAGGACACTATTCTATATTATTCTATATCACCTCAAGTCATTCCCAGGGGTGAGAGTAAGGGAGACTCATTTTGGAGTTGAAAAAATGCAGTGGGAGGGGAAAAAAGTAATTGTTCATTGTCTCAGGGTCCACATTTTTGTATGTGAATGATCTTTTATTTAGTATAATTTTGTTGTTGATATTGCTGCTGTTACTGATGGTTTTCTATTTTGTATAATATTGTAAAGTTTTGTATACTTTTTTTATTTTTTTTTTCTCTTACAGCTCATTTTCTTCTCACACTGCTGTTTCCAGTAAACTGTTCTTATCTCAATATGTGATCTTTGCCATTTGTGCCTCCAATTCTCAACTCCATCCTGCTACAGCAGGAAGGTGTGGGAAAGGTGAGGGAGAGTTTCAGTGGGGGCACAGAACTGAGGAGTACTATTTCTAAACCCCAACACTCCTCTCTTAGTATGTTCAAGAACGTAAATACAGGGGAAGTATTTTAATACCATATCCCAAAAGCAGATTGGGACTAAGAAACTGTGTCCTAGAATGCATCATTCTAGAAATAGAAAATATAAGGAAAACATAGTGGCTTTTTCTAGCAATTTTATTTTCTGTTTTATTGCAGGTTATATGTGTAGAGCAATACCAAAACAAAAGAAAACCAAGAGCAAGAAAAAAATTCAAAGCAAAAGAAAGTGTTTCTTTGTTAAAAGAACACTGCCATTTCTAGCTACATCAAACAACTTTAACTTAACAACTTATATTTAAAAAAAGTTTCACTTGTTTCTTTGTCACAAAAAATGCATAAACCTATCTGAAAAATTATTGTATATCCATCTGACTTTGACATACATGAACTCTGGCAGTCTCAAATAACTTCACCCTACAAAATTACTTTACTAGAAATTTACATAAAGGGTAAGACCAACATGCAAGTCCTTTTATATGCAACAGCTACTGTGTCCAAACAGTGCATTAATTCAATGAGTTCTCCTAGATAAACTCCTTCCTATAAGGAGCTAGTCACCTCTGCTTTCAATGGCTGCCATGGAGAGCACACAACAGCATATGAAAGGGAGAAAACAATTCAAAAACATGAGGGAATCCACAAAGCAGAAGTGATGAAAATGGTAGATCTCATTTCAGTCTATTTCAAACTGCAAAATAGAAGACATATATATCAAATAGGAGCTGTGGACCAAATATGAAAGGGGCTGGGGACTCCAAACTTTGAGAAAAGATCCTAAGAAAGGCACTAGGAGCTACTGGAAACTGTGACAATAAGCATAGTTTCAGAAATTTATATGGGAAAACACAATAGAAGCTAGAATTTCTTTACTAGCATGAAAATTGAGGAGAAACAACAAAAACAGCTGAAAAAATATCATTATTTTGGTCCATAACTGATGTCTTCAAATAACTAAGTTGAAAAGTCTATAACAGGCCTGCAAAAGGTACTTTATGGAAGTCAGTAATCAAGCAGAAAGGTGTAAACCAGTTTTCCCTACTGCTAAGCTAGTGCTCTCTAGGGACCCTTCACCTCCACTGACATCTCGGCAGGACACAGAGTTCTTGGACACATCTAAACACAAGGTGCCTTTCAACACTGAGTTCAAGAACCAAGGAACTCTACAGGCCAGTTCAATCTCTTTGGCCAGAGCAGGCTCAGCTGTGGAGTCAGCTCAGACTGCTTATGGCTCCATCCCACAGGGCAGGAAACTTTCCAAGGATGAGATGACACCATTGCACTGGGCCCGTCATGTTCCCCAGCTGTTCTAGTAGGACAGAAGCTTTTCATTGTCTGCAGCTTCTCTTGCCCTTTCCCTAATTTTTTCTATGGATAAAAAAAGTATTAAAAAAGTATATATAAGTATATATGGTATATAAAAGTATATATCCCTTCAGTCATAACTTCAGCTGTTCAGGCATATTTCTTAAACTATATGAACACTGAGGCTAAATTTGGTAATCCTAACACTGCTGATTTTATCAAACCTCCTGACTGCTACATAAAAACAGGAATGATACCTACTGCAAGCCCCTTAACTTGACTTCCCTGGTCTTAATAGTATTTCTAAGTCAAACTGAAATGATACTGGGTTTATCTCAGCTGCAGTACATTAACTCTGCCAGTAAAAAGTTGACCGACCAAAATTGTTAGACCAATTTGAATGATCCTATGCTTTGAGTCGTGCAGCTGAAGAGCCATAGACATCAATGCATCAATAAATTACAACTGTCACGGTACAGAAACTGTAATCACCTTTGTTTTGGTGCTGATGTGAGAGCATAGGGCAAGACACCTCAGCAAGTTATGCTGAGGCAGTAAATTTTCCCTCAGCTAGACTGGGTGGCTATAGCTGATTGATGAAAGTGGTTAGAGGAGACACAAGATAGCTGAGGAGGCCGTGGCAGCTCCATTCTATTCCCTTGCTACGCCCCATTATTTATAGGACACATAAGAATATCATATGTAGTTCAGGTAATTGCCCCAGAGCCCATATTATACCTGTTTTATTCTTTCCTCAACTCTTCCACATTTTTTAAGTCTATTAATTCATTTCAGCCATTTAACTGTAATAGAGTAGTGTAATTGATGTGTTACATTTTATTGAGAAAAGAGCTCCTAGAAAAGAAGTTACTATTATTATTATTATTATTATTATTATTATTATTATTATCTTTTGCAGCACTGTATTTCTGGCTATATTTGAATAAATTAAAGCTACTGTCGTCAAATTTTGTTCAAGATCCACAGATGTATTATTGTTGCTCTCAAATGAAATGCAGAGTAGTGCTACAGCTAATTATTAACATAATCACATTTAAAATGTAGTGGAACGTGGTTACAGTAGTTTGCAATACACCAATCTGCCTAAAGTCCCCAGCTTTTTTTCACACAACAGATGACTCATATTCCAGTGTCATTGATTTCCTTAGGTAAAAACAGATGCTGCTCCACAGATAACTTCAGATGATGTCCATAGCTAATTTTATGACATTTCTTTTTTGAAAATCTGAGCAACAAATCTCATTGCAGATAAACTTCAGATTTCTCGACAGAAAATGGTTTTGCAAACAAAAATTAGGGACATCCTTGCACCATAAAAAAAAAAAGTCAAGCTAGTTTCTTGTTAGAATTACAAAGAGAATGTTACAAAGGGAATCTGATGCTTTACTTGTCACAGCATAATATTCCGTATGCATTTTGCAATTATAAGCAATCAATACCTTTAGCCACTGCTGAGCAGTTTCCTGTCTCTGAGGATTAACATTTGTTCTTAGCACTGGAATGTCATGTAGAGAGATTGTATGGTTATATCTCAGCTGCTGAGATATTTTCTAAATTGCATAAATGAAACTTAATCGGTATTATCTCCTGTAACTGTAGGTCCTGCAATGAAACATAATTATAATGACTAATTTAACATAATTTAATTAGATCTTGGGAATACTTTTATATAAAGCAAGTATGTATTACTATCTAAAAATTACATTGTCACTCATTATTTACAGAGATGTATGTTTTGCTCTATCATAATTGTCAAAGTAGCAGATGTTCAAATATAGCAAAAAACCCCAACAACCTGATATCTTACACATAAAAACCCAAATCTCTATTTGAATCTGGATGATCTACAGAAAAATTAATGAAGCAATGAATTAGTAATTTTAATTTCCTTGGTTATAATGGAAGAACCATTAGCTTAGATCTTCTGCTGAAATTCAGTGTTTATCATGTCAAAGCTAAATGTGTTCTTAAAGAAAATACTTTTTTGTGATATAATTTAACTTAGATCCTTTTGTGTCTCTTTTTCCTCTCTACTTTCTGTGAGATTGCCTAAACCAAATGAAACAAACATGCTATCTTTGGTGAAATGATGTTTAACTTTGGCACAAAGGATCTAGTCAAAATTCAGGACGCGTAAAGTTTTATGAACAAATGATATAAATCAGAATGGGAAATGTTGGATAAACCTCAGTGTTAGCAAAACTGGACACTGGTCAGGAAATGGCTAAAGGAACCTAAAAGACAGCAATAAAAACAGTGGTACCAAATTAGAGGGAATTTACTGGTCAAGCACCTTAAAAATTAGTTGAGATGCATTTACAGCATTTACCTTTTTTACCTTTAGTGCCTATCAGTGAAATGTTCTCATCTTACAAGACTGACATGCATCAGCAACCCAACAAGAAAATACGGGAGGTTGGAGCAATAAATGTGAAATAAAAAATTAGGTGTCTTAAAATGAAAGTTCATTTTTTTTAGTAAGTGTCTCACTCACCAAGAGTGTTTCCTTTAAAAAACCAAAATATTATTGTGTTTCCTTACTGGAGACGCCAAATGGCATGAAGAGTAGACTCAAAGCAGGTATGGTGAGCAACTTGGCTTTGGAAACATGGATCACAAAACCCACTGCATACTGTGGGCAAGAGAGAATGCAGTTCCAGTGGCTTGCAACTCATGCTGGAAGAGACAGCCCTACCTCAGAGGAGGAAAAACAAAATTCTATATCAGGAACATAGTAGGGTACAGAGGGTTTTGAGCCTCAGAAAAGAATAACTTATTTTACTAAAATGAAGACCAGATGTAAGAACTACCTGCAGAGACCCATGCAAAGATGGAAAGAGGCAAATAAACATCTATTTATGTTTTTTTCCTTCACTTTATGCTTTCTCTCTCTTTCAAAAAATTTAAACAATTTCATTTAACTCATATAAAGGAGTGGTTTAGTTTAGTTCAAAACCACTTAAAAATTGGGGGCAGGCCTAAGTGAGGGAAAGTATAAAGGGTGATCCTTATCAGTCATCCAGAGCAGTGGTTGACTCAGACCTGTGTCAGCATGTGAAGAGCAAACTAAAGAGGAGAAAGAGAAAAAAAAAAACCCAAATCCCTAAAAGTTATTCAGTTAGAAAAGCAATGATATTACACAAATAAATGGGGAGTGTGGCAACTGGAGTATTCTTTCTGAAGAAAACTACCCTCCACACTCTGAAACCTAACAAAAACGTAATTTAAAGCTTTGAGGGACAAATATACCTTCAGATCTTCTCACACACAAACTGTACTCTATGGGTATACACAGTACCCAAAATTTTAATCTGGTATTGCACCTACCTAATCTAAACTTTACTTTGATTTACTTCAGGTTTTCCTACCTGTATTTTTATATTCTCTTTCATGAAAGCTTTCAAGAGGTAGACAAGTATATGCTAATAAGTGTATTTATATACATATTAAATTAACATCAGACATATTTTCAGTTAAGGCTATGCTCAAAGATTTCAGAATTTTTGTATTTTTGAATAAAATCTAAAAATCAACCTTTTTTTTGTTCTTTTCCCTCCTGTGCTAAAGAGCCACAGTTATTCAACAAGATATGTTGCACATTGCCTGATTTGATAGAACCAAATACAGTTACATACTATTCTCTCTTCTTCTTGGATTTTTCACACCAAGTTCTACCTCACTGGAGACCACTTCACT
This sequence comes from Hylia prasina, assembly GCA_013397195.1. Lineage (NCBI taxonomy): Eukaryota > Metazoa > Chordata > Aves > Passeriformes > Sylviidae > Hylia > Hylia prasina. Next base: position 297,330 of record VYXD01001317.1, read on the forward strand.
TATTTCTTGGCAGAAACACATAATATTTTTGTTAGCCTTCCTGCCTTTTAGACAATAAATTTCAATTTTAAGGCTTTTACTGTCAAACAAACACAAAATGAAAGTAGCTTTCCAAGGTAGCTTTCCAAGGTTTCTGCTTGTATGCCTAGACTAGCAAAGGTTTATTGTTAGAAATAGCTGAGAAGATATATGAATTTGTTTGTTTGATTTTCCTTTCCTAATAATTTTTAAGTACAGACACTTTACAAAAATTGGGGAAAACAGTTATTTGTCTTAACACCTTGTGCTGGTTTGAACGCAAAACCAGTGAGAGACTCCAAGTCAGAAGTACAATTAATAAGAGCAAAAGAAAAGAAGGAAAATAAAGTAAATTCAATAGTACAAAATACCACTGACAGAGTCAGAATACAACCTGACACCCTGTTAGTTAAGGTGTTAGTAGCAGTCCAGATGAAATGGTCTTGTTGAAGCAGTGATCTTGTAGAAAGGTCTGGTAGCTCTTGTCCTCCGTGAATCCAGTGGGGAAAAGCTGACTCTGCTGTCCCAAACGCTGGATTATATGCAGGTGGGAATGCTTGGCTCCTCCCCCTGGGCAGAGCATCTCACAATGGGCTGATATCATTCTATGAGTCATGTAATGGGTCCTTGATGTCCCATTAAACAGAGACAGCTCCCAGAGGGAGTTATCTGTGAGTCATGGGGCAAGGCATTGATGGGCCATTGACAGAAGATAAGGGAACCACTGCCCCACCTGGTTCCAACACCTCAGAAGATGGTGATAGAATACATACTTTGTGCACATCTTACATTTTTAACCTAAGACACACCTTTAGCTACATAAAAGCTGGTCATTCATTTAATGCCTGTTAACTTCACTGGTTTACAAGGTATTTATTTCCCAGTCTGTAAACAGGTTTGTGCAAACATGATGTTCCAAAGATATATTTGGATGAGTAGCTGTTGTGGCAGGTTCAGATGAAGAAAGAAGAGCAGCACTGACAGCAAGCTGAATGTGAAATGGCTTCCTCCCCATTTTGCCACTCAGAGAAAATGTTAAAGATATTCCATCACTTTTGAATGACTGAGTAGAGTTTTCAAAAAATCAATTAAAAATAAATTTGAACCCTTACTTGACATTTTGAGCTAACAAATTGACATTTCTGCCAGTTTAATACAATGTTAGGTTGCCTGACAATAACTTTACACTAAAATCAAAGTGTATATAGATCTTGGTTTATTATAGGTCACTGCTCTTACTACAAAACCTCAGTTTCAGGGCAAACCTTTAAGGAAACATAATTGGCAAAAAAAGACCTAGAGTGATGTACTGGCTTTGGCTGGGTTAATTTTCCTCATAGCAGATATTATGGACCTGTGTTTTGGATTTGTGCTGGAAACAGGGTTGATAACACAAGGATTGATTACACAGAGCCACTCATCCCACTGCACCAACAAGGAGTTGATAGGAGTCAGAGGAGGGACAGCTGACCTCAGCTGGCCCAAGGGATATCCCATACGCAGGGTCACACTTCACACAGGAACCTGGGGAAAGAAGGAGGAAGGGAGTACGTTTGGACTGATAATGATGTTTGTCTTCCAAAGGAATTGTTTGCTGTAATGCACCTGCCTGCTCTGGGGAATGCCTTTATGCTGGCCAAGGGTGTTTTGGGATTTTACCTTTCTGATATTCTCCCCCATTCCACTGAGCACGTGGAGATCACTGGGGTAAAACCACAGCACAATGTAGCCAGAAAAGGCGTGTAAAAAAAGTTCTGAAAATAAAGCATTAAATTCTGAAGCAGTATTTGCTTTTCAGAGACTCAGCTGCATGTAATGTGGTGCTGAGTCACTGAGTCTTGCACGTGTAATAGTGATCTGAGGGCTTTGGAATATATATGGCAAACACAAAAATATTTCTAGCCTGCCTAGAGGGGAGTTATTGCTATTGGTGAAACAGTGGGAGAGGCAACTTTTTTTCCCTAGCATTAGCTATTATTAAAATTACGTAAAACAAAATTTGGGAGGTAAATGGGGTGTCACAGTAAAGCACAATGACTCCCACAATTATTAAACATTTTTACAGTATGAATACTTCTGATGATACTTCTTATTTATGAAACCTCGCATGCAATATGTCCTAGATGCATAAAAGAGAGGTTTTTTTGACTATAGGTGTTCACCAAGTTATTTCTTATTATTTGAGATAGACATCATGTCTTTACACTTCAAATACAGAAGCATGCTATTTGGCAAAGGGAAAATTCTTCAATTTTGTCTAAGCTGTTGTCTTCAGTGATCTCAGAAGAAGCAACAGGATGAGGACAAATCCAGCAGCCCAACAGAGATGAGGCTGACTCAGCCCTGACCACAAGTCCAGCTAGTAGCAAGCCTGACCATGCACTTACCAGTGGACACATGCACACAAATACCTGTTTATACCACATATGCCATGTATACATTGCTGACCAGACGATTCAGCACAAGCTGACACATGTAATACTTACATGAAGGCAAAAAGCACAAGTGGCCTCATCCTACTTCTCTCTCTTGTTGAGGAGGATGGAGATCTGTAGAAGTAAACATATACACATATATGTACATACATATAAACACTGATAAATACTGCCTGAGCATTTTAACCCTTTCCTCTTTCTGTTTTCCCATGTTTCTTTCTCCACAGACAATATAGAAACCTCTCTGTTCTCTGCTTTGGTTCTTCTCAAAATTGTCTTATAATCATCCTGGTGCAATTCTGAAATGATCTTCCCCTATATCTCACAACATGATCCTGCCCCTGGCCCTGGCAGTGACACTCTGGATGTCACCTGAAAATGTTACTGCTGGTGATTGGCCTGGAATAAGTATCCCCTTGACATGGGTCTGGAGAAATCCTGGGAGAGCCTAGGGAGACTGAGACAGAAGTTCATTCCCTTGGCTGGGTTATTGGGGCACCTTCTCCTGCCACACTACCTGTGGGTGCAGCCATGCTTGTGGAGAGGCCTTTGTTAGGCTGACAGCTCCTGTGATGCCTGACAGCAGCTGGGAATAGCACTATTTAGGCTACTCCACCTGCTCCACCCTAACTCTGCCTGTGGTGCAGACGCAATTTTTATGACAGAACATAAAATGTGTTAGTGGGGAAATAGCATGGTTACAGGACATGCAGCCTTATGAGGAGAATTTGGTAGTGGGTATCAGTTTGCTGCTGTCTGGAATACAAATAAGCAGGCACCTCTACTGAGCTACTTTTCAAGGATTTTTTTCTGAATGTCAACAACTTATAACCTTAACAAGAATAACTTATGTTATGTCAAGTAAGTTATTCTAAGAATTTTTCAATGAAGCAAAATATGTCTTTCATATTTCTTGCTTTGTTTTTCTATGAGTAATCAGCTATTGTAAGATACACTTAATATTGTAAATAAGAGGGTAACCTAGATATATCTTCATGATGTCAGCCACAAACAGTCTATTGAAATTTTTGGGGGGGGCTTACTGCATTTATCTTGCTTTCTGAGGAGCCTCCAAAACTGATAATTCAGAAAACAACACTTTCCATAAATATGTTTATAAAATGTTATAAAATGTTTATAAACATTTATGTTTATAAAATAAGCATTTGACAGTACTATATTTAAATTTTGTTTTCCCAAAGTAACACTTCACTAAGAAGATCAAGCCATCTTCAGAGCATCAAAATCAAAGCAACAACTGAGCTGACTAACAAATCATTTTAGCAAATTGATCATCAACCTCTGCTGTTAGCCAGATTACCTCACTAATAAATATAGACAGGTAGGCACTACAACAAATTGCAAGGAAGAAAAATTCTGTCTGTATCTTATAACAAGCTCATTGATGACAGCTGAAAGGTTTGCTTGGACTTTGTGGGCTTTGTATTTTAACTGACAGAACCATCAATACAAAATATCAACCAGCAGGAGCAATGCATCCATCCTAATCCTGACATAAATTGATTGAAATTGTAGCCAGAGGCAGCATTAACAGACTATCATGAAAGTTCACTGTTTATGAAGCCATCATTTGCCTTGTTGAAAGTTTTGCTTTTATTTCAAACCAGTCTCTACAAATTGGTCTGTATTAAAACTTAGCTTCACGGTTCTTATCACTTCAACTTCTGTAGCCACTGCCATGAAAGGGCAACTGGTCTCTAATCCAAGGGATTTGTCATATTTAATTTTTTTTTCAATTCCACAGTGTTTATACATAGCAGCAGTCTCTCCATAAGAGCCTGAAATGTATGTTATTTGCTCTGTTCCTTCAAAAAACCTGCAATTCATCTTTAAATAGAGAAAAATTCTGCCAAGATAATATACCTACCTCTATGTTCTTAAAGTTATTTGTACTGTAGTATATTAGTCTTTCCCAGAACTATGCATCAGGTTGCTTGGAACTCACTCTAGAAATAAGTAGTACCCTTAATGCAAATCACTCAACATGCTAGGAACTGCAGGAAGAAGAGAAGAAAAAGAAAAGCCCGAAAGTGAGAAGCACAGAAATACTAATGGCAAGCAGACTCACTTAACAGTATATACTTGTGCTTTTCTCTACACAACTTTTTGTGAAGTAGACAAAATAATATCTATATCAGATACTATATTGGGGAAAAACAAGTGGATTACACTATAGCCCGAGATTTTTATTCCACAAGTTGTCCTAGAACTTCATCTTTCACAGCTGGTCTTTTCTTCATCATGGTTTACATATCTGTGTCTTAGTTGCTACTTAAATTTTACATCTGTTTGCTCTGTTAGGGAATAAAATAAGCCAATAAAGCCCTTCAGTAAAGCAACTGCACACAGGAGAGAAATAAGTCAAACAGCTAAGAGACAGATGATGTTCCATCTACTAACTAAAAACATTTCCTTAACATCAAACCTAAGTATTTATCTTAATTACTCTGGTTCATCCTCCCATTTTCCTCTTCTTTTGCATAAGTCAATGAAAGGTGCAACTCCTGCTTCCCTTTATAGACTGATAGGAGAGGAAGACACTGAGAACAAGGAAAAGGGCTGAGGAGCTGCCTTTTGCTCTTGGCAAATAGGGATTTTTTTTTCTCGCCTTGCCATTACTTTTGGCGACATGAGCCACACACAAAGCTGGTTCAGTTGGCAGAAAATAATGCAGAGATGCTCTTCTCGGAGCTGAAGAGCAAGATTATGTGACAAAAAAGTTAATCCACACAAAGCTTCCTCAAAATTTTCTTCTACTATTTCATGGAGAAACTGTGGAGTTCATACAATTGCTTATGCTTAGAATGCAAATGGGCAACAAAATGACACAATCATTGCTGAAAATTATATTTCATAGTAAATATTGGAGATAGAATACTAGAAATTTTTTTTTTTTTTAATCTTTCAGGCTTTGTAAAGATTTGATATCTTCAAATTCAGCATATAATTCTCTCTAATAAAAGATTGCAGAATTTGCTCTATTTCATAAAACCAGAATAAAGTCACAGTATCATCTGCCTTTTTTTTTTTTTTTTT
>VYXD01001317.1:302865-330741 GCA_013397195.1 Hylia prasina
TGAGCATCTAACACAGAAGAATTTACTCTGGTTTAACATTATGGTTGAAATAAATGGGAGATTTCATAAAAATAAAGGTGCTTGCAGTTTAAATGCAAACTTGCAGCTAGAGTACTTGCACAACTTTTATCCTAAATATTTTCAGATATTTTGGAGCTGTAAGGAGAAAGCATATATATATACTCACAAAACTCCAGCTGACTTTGTTTCTATTGCAACATTTTATAACATGGAAAATTCTTTTCATATTTCACTTAGAAGAACCCAAAGGAGTTTTCACAACTCATTCTAGCTTTTGGTTTCAGGTTCCTATCTGTTTTTAAATGTAGTATATTCCCTTTTCTAAAATTTATGGAGTCACAACAGGAGCACTATACCCAGAACTAGAAAAAAATAGATTTTTATTCTTTGTGGTGCAGACTTCTCTCTAAAGAAAACAAAGATCTGTGTGTCTTCTTCAAAGCTCAGCTCACATGAATAAATATAATGAAAAAAAATGCTGTATGACAAGAGTAAAAGCAGATTTATGTTATCCTTACTAGGTAGTTCTCACCATAAACTAAACAAAGTAGATGGCATTCTGTAGGACATAGCCTTTGTAATGACGCCAGCAGAGCCCTGCTAAAAGGATCTGTGCACCAACTTCATATGCTATATAGGAAAAGAAAAAGTGGGATGATACAGCCCACTGGATTTCAGTGAGTGCTTTTCTGTAGCATGGAAAGGCACAGTCTGCAAGGACAGAGAAGTCACTTTGAATCAGCACAGCAAACACCTGTTTAGACCCAGAAACACAGTAGTTGTCTTCCTTCTACCCTCTCCCCATTCCTTCACTACACCAGATGTATTATTTCTTTTTGTAATGTAAATTTTGTTTATTCAATATTTGGAGCTACCAACTATGAAGCTCTAAATTCCATTTAAATTTTTAACTACTTCACTGGAGTTATGCAAACAAATAATCTGTTTTAAATCTATTTTATCCAACTTGATAAAGGAATTACCATAAAAGGATGAAACGGAATATAATGGCAGATCTGGATTGCAATCTCATTAAAGCAGTGCACATCTGTGTCTACTTCTGGTTCTAAACAAAACAGCTGAATGATACAGATACATAGCCAAGAATTTGTATGGGATTTAGTTTCACAAAGATAAAGGAGACTTGAAAAAATCTCATCCAAAACACCGGTGCCTACTTTCCACTGAGTCAATAAGTAAAAAGGAGAAGTCACCTTTTTCAGGAAGTCTGGCTTCCTAAAAAACCCTTTAAAACTTTGATCATTATTAGCTTGGTTTCAAAAATTTAAATTTATGACCTCAACATCCTTACCTATCAGTTTATTTTCCCTTCAAAAAGACAGTGGCTTATTCCTGATTTAAAATTTACAGCTGAAATGTTGTCTATTATTTTATGCCACTAAACAAACTTCACGAGTGACCATGCTGCTATTTCTATCCTATCCTATATTATATGTTTACCTATATCATCCAAGTATTTTTAACATTTCTGTACAATCAACATATAACATTTTTAGAAATGGGATCCAAAACTAAACATGGAAAATTAAGATTTTCACCAAAACAACCAAATTTTGCACCCTTGATAGAAACAATGAAAAATTGATCTTAGCAGACACAGAAAGATAACGATCAAAGTTCCTAGGAGGAAGACAAGTACTGCCGTGTTTTTCCCAACCTATAAGTTCAGAGTATGTAAGTAATTTTCTTCCCTGGTCTCATCTGATTATTACTTCTAGTCAATTATTTATGAATCAGTACATTTTATACTCTGTGACCCAGTAGGATTATGATCTTCAGCTGTGGAACATCAAAAGGCAGCAAACAACAGGAAAAAAAAATGAAGCACAGATTACAGTGGGAAAAATCTAAGAAATAATCCACAGAAAATTTACACTTTTATAGTATTTAATAGATAATTGGATTTTTTACTTCTATGTGTGTTAGTTTAAAAGTATTGTTAAAACATATTTAAAAGCTTTAAAAGTAACTGATATTTTAGGGAAGTATGGACTGTAAGGTAAACATTCTCTGTTACTTCCACATGTTACTTCCATGTTATTTGCATTGCAGTTAGAGGTGCTCAAAGATACTAACTCCTCTTAATATTTTTTTTAAATCAATTGGAAATATATCTGCTCTACCACCCCCAAGCCTAATTAATACTGTTCACTGATCTTGAATACTACTTTCAACAAAATACAGTAGCAGAGGCAACCTTTCCATACATTCAGTCATTCTGTTTCCAGTTGTTGAAATGCACTTGTGAGATTTTATATACATAAAAATTTTGGTAGGAAACTGTAGTGTCTTGATTTTTTTTGCTGGTTTTTCTCAATTTTTCTTTTATTATAATTGCCATTCTTGGATTAGAAATGTATGCTATTTGTCTCAAAATCTATTTCCACTAGAAATCTTGATGAATACATAGAGATTATTTTAGTGGTGCAGTACCACTCTTTACAATACTTATAAAACCAAGAAACATACAAAGCAGTTTTCTTAAATGTAATCACTTGTCCAGTTCTTCAATACGGTCCAGTGTGCAATATGTGACATACAAGGAGTACATCTGGATTGAAGAGTTTATTATCCATTCCTATGCACAATTAATAATTATTGCTTCAAGTTTATGTTGCTCAGCACAGTATGCCATAAAGATATAACTGTTTAGCAGAGATAATCAGTATAAAAATTCAGTATTTTTTTGTCACTGTGTACTGCACTTTTCCTTCCATTGCCAGTATTTCTCAGCTAATATTCTTCTCCAAACATTTGGGAGGAAAACACAGGCAGGTTTAAGGCACATGAGTGTACAGGTAATATAGATTTTGTACATGTAGAAGATGAAGAGCAAACCTTTTGGAAAATTAATAATAATAATAATAAATAAATAAATAAATAATAAACTAGCAGTTTAAATCAAAGGAGGTACCCACATTAAACTGAGGCACAACTCCACTTTTCCATCTTGTCCTAAGACCTTTTCTGATCTGTCAAATATTGTAAATACAATGCTACTAGACTGTTGAAAGTGTTTTACTGCTGATCTACAATTTATGATGTGCAACTCATGGAATAAAGTAAGGAAGCATTGCGCAGATAAAATAGTCAAGGAATTTACTTAAAACTCAGACGCCAAAAAACTGTACAGACCCAGAAAAGGGCATTCTGCTAATGGTAAATGCAATGGAAGAATGATTACTATTACTTTTGTCCATCCAGGCCTGAAGAAGTAAAAACTTCACAATGGAATAATATTTTAAACAGGAACTGCTGGTACAATGAATTTTTACTTGACAGCTCAAAGCTAATTTCATATTCAATTGTGGTCAATTAGAACTAGGAAAGTTTAAAAATTGCTAATATAAAAAACAAATAACTACAAAATTGTTATTTTCATAAATGTACTGGTTTTGAAAATCTTTCCAAACTACCTTTGTCACCTTTTTTTAAGTAAATAGTGATGCTTTAATTTTTAGCTTTTATATTTTTCAGATCCTGTACTGCATTAGTGTATAACTCCACATAGAGTGTTAGTAGGCTCTCTTCACATTTTGGTCTGAGAAAACAATCCTTCCAGGCCTGAGAAACAAAGACACCATCTGCCTCAGGCCCCAAAGAGTATAAACAAAAGTGAATGGGGAGAAGAAGCAAACCAGGGGGATATGACTTCATTACCCAAAGCTATAACTGGACAATTAACCTCTGATATGCAAATGGACCAAACTTATATCTGTCTAAGAAACTCATGACCACTGTCCATCTTGGGTGTAGTCTCTGAGAGGCTTTAGCACTGCCCAAGGTGTATCTATTAAATGCCTTTAATAAATACCTACTTTATTATTTTAACTGTCTCTAGCCTCTGTTCTAGGTAGCCACTCCCAGGCATCATCAGTATTAAATTTGATCTTTTTTTTTTTCCCCTCTAAGTGTTAACAATATCTTCAAAGCAATAGGGACATTCATCAAATGATGAATGAAATTAAATTAATAACCTTTTTTCCTCACTAATGTTCTAGTTGTGTCGTAATTGGCCAGGACATCCACCCATGTCCTGGGGTGCATCAGGCACAGCATAACACACAGCCAGGTGAGGGAGGGGTCTGTCTCACTCTGCTCTGCACTGGGACAGCCTTATCTCAAATGCTGGGGACAGTTTTGATTGCCACGGTGTAAGAAAGATACTGAGTTGTTAGAGAGTGTTCAAAGGAGGGCTAAGAAAATGTTGAAGGCTCTAGATGGAAGCCATATGAGGAGAAGATGAGGTCACTCAGTCTGATCAGTCTGGAGAAGAGAAAACTCAGGGGATACCTCATTACAGGCACAACTTCCTTGTGAGGAGTAGTGGAGGGACAGACACTGATCTCTTCACTCTTGTGACCAGTGACAGGTCTTGAGGAAATGGCATAATGTCAGGAGAGGTTTAGGCTGGATATTAGGGAAAGGTTCTTTAGCAGAGGGTGGCTGGGCACTGGAACAGGCTCCCCAGGGAAGTGGTCATGACACCAACTTGAGAGAGTTCAAGAAGCATCTGGACAATACTCTCAGGCACATGGAAGGACTCTTGGGCATAATCATGTGCAGGGCCAGGAGCTGGACTTCAATGACCATTGAGGGTCCCTTCCAGCTCAGGGTAGTCTAGGATTCTGTGAAATGTCACACTTTTTCCACTGCACTTTGGCTTTCAGAATTCCAAGACTCAGAACTTTCACTCAAAGTATTTCCTTATTCCTAACTCATAAGCCTAAAGCAGAAAATTATCTTCAAACTTTTACACCAATGTACTTAGGGGCATCATTGTATTTCTGTCTTGGGACAGCATTTGTTAAAAAGGTAGATTTCTTTTAATGAAATTCCTGTTCTCCAGATTATAAGGACTAAGTCATATGAGACTGTATAGACCAAACTACCTTTGCTTGGATTTAATGCATTATAGAGCCTGGTGCACATTTTAGGGTTTCTTAAAAAGAAGGAAGCATCTCTTTTCTTTATGATGACACAGAAGAAAAGTTTTACAGTTGCCAGACAGATGGTCAAATGTCTTAACACTATTAATGTGTTAACACGAAAAGCCTAGGAGTCTTAACCAGAATAAAAAAAAAATAAAATAAAAAAAAGCAAAACACAAAAAGATTAAAAGTTATTGAAAATAAAAAAGCAAAAAGGTTTCATATAAGAAAATTGTTTTCTTTGTGGTTATTTGTAAACATTTCCAGATTTGTACACATAACACCTTTTTTTTTAACAACTTTACTTTCCTTCTACTGACCAGCAGGTCAGGTTTCCTCTGGCTACTGAAGTTATGTTAGAAAAACCACACATCTATTACTGCAAAAGTATGATTGCTTTTGTTGTTTTGTTGTTTTGTTGTTTTTTTAATAGATGCTCCTAATAGGCATTTGGATTTCACTGGGCTGGAACTATACAGAAAAATTAGTGCTTCAGTGCAGTAAATTTCCATTTCCATACATCTAGAAGAACTTGGCAAGCCAAAGGACAGGGAATAAGTTTCATGTTATGAAACCCATCTATGGTCAACAGCCATGATAGTTAGAGCTGGTTATGTCTTGGATAATGCCAGAGAACATAATGACTTTAATTGGCATATTTATTATAGACATTTATATAACGTCTCTATGTAGACATTATAATAGATATATACATGTATGTATGTAAACATAGTTATATATGTATATATGTGTGTACATATACATGAGATATATATACATATATATATACACACATTTCTTATCTAATGGTCTTGTAATTTCTTTCAGAAATTATCATATATCACAAAAATTTGCACTGTATTCTGTGGAACCAAAAACTGTGTGGCAAGCAGACCTGTAAATATATAATAATGATGAGAATTTATCACATTTGATTTATTCCCTGTTTATGGAATGCTAGAATTTGGAAATCACCTGTAGAGATCATCTTGTCTAACTTCCCTGCTCAAGCAAACTGGGTTCAGATGGCTTTTTAATATCTCCAAGAAAGGAGACTGCAGAACATCTCTGAGAACCAGTTGCAGTGAGACTCAGAGAACAGATTACACTTTATTTTCTCCTGAAATGTGTGTTGCCAATATTCTTCCATTTGAATAAACCACTCTGAAAGAGTAATTATCTTTTATCTGAAAGTTTTCTTTTATCTGAAATTATATTTCTGAAAAGAAAGCTAAACAAAAGAGAAATAATGTATGCATGATGAATTACATTGATGCATGTCTCCATTTAAATATGTAGTCCCACACATATAAAATGTTCAACTGATTATACATCCTCAGTTGTTTGGGGATCTTTTATTTTATATGACAGACAAAATAATTATCAGTCGTAGTTTTTCAGCTTATTTTTAATATTTCCTCTTATATTTAATATTGTGCCAGTAAAGGGACAAACAACTTGTAGAGTATCTGTGCAGGTTGAATTCAAAGAGGGTCAAACTGAGAGCTTCTATTGATTTATGCAATGACGTGGACCTGCATTTTGAGCAGAAAACGTAATTGTATGACTTGAAATAAAACTGGATCTACCATATGATCTTTTCCCATTGCCATTCCTATTACAAAAATACCATTAGAAGTAAAAATTCAATTAATTTGAGATTCTGATTCATGTGAGCAAGCGTAAAAGTTCCAAACAACTACAAATATACCTGTTCATTATGATGCGATTTTTAGTCACATATCTGCAAAGCAAGTGTTCCAGCAATGCAACAGGGATTTAAAAGTCCTCATAGGATACAACAGTTAGTCTGCCACAGAATGGTCAACACTGGAAGACACCTTTCAAATTCATCTGGTCCATTCCTCCATGCCTAGAAGTGGATCCCCACAAACAGGTTGCCCAGGCCAATGTCCAATCCCAGTCTGAGTATTTCCAGGGATGAGATGCTAGAACACCTCTTGACAAACCGTGAGTGTTTGATCACTTTAAAAAGATTTTCTCTTTTTCAGCTTGTGCACATTACCTCTTGTCCTATCACTGCGCCTCACTGAGGAGTCTGACTCCTTCTTCTTCACTTCCCCCATAAAATTCCTCTAAGTAATCTCTTTCTCAGACTAAGCAAGCCCACATCTTTGACCCTCTCATTTATCTAAACATTTCCTGACCTTTTTATACTCCTCTACAAAGTTCTTTCCTGTTCCAGATTTCCCCTCTAGTCTCAAGGTCCCAAGACTGTAAATGTTGGTCTTATGGACATTCTTAATCAGGAAAGACTTAAGAAAAGAAAGCAATAAATTTGTTCAGTTCCAAAAAGTGTATTGAAATAAAGCTGTGTTTCCTTTTGTGGAAAAATACATTTTCTATATGTTGTTTTCTCTCTCATTTCCTATCTGTTGATATGTTCCAGAAATACTTCACAACACTATAAAATTAAAGAGATCATCCATTTGACTAGTAAATGTTAGGTGGAATTCCTTCTGTCAGTTCAGTATTGGTTAGGAGTTGCAAATAAAACCAGGAACAGAAATATAAACTCAAAGAGGATTCTCGTTTTTTTTAAATTAGCCATCGTCAATTTATAAAGGGGTTTTGTTGTTTTATTTGCTTGTTTTTGTTTTGGGTTTTTGGCTTTATTTTGGCTGGGCAAATTATATTTTTGTATCTTAAAAAACAGTAATTGAGAATTCAGATACCTATGATTAGACAAGGATCATGTTCATGCCATCCATACAGTTCATGTATATGCGGACACTGATAAAGGTATTAAGGACCTGTTCTTAATTTTTTGGCTGACCTTATGTGGTTTTTCGTAGGTATGAGTCTGCTCTTTGGAACCTGTGTTATTATCTCACTGCAGATAGGAAACTGCAGCAGTCCCACATTTACTAGACCAGGACAGAAGAAATCCACCAGGATACTAAAGCCAAATCTAGTCTGCTACAACTAACACAACTCCCTTATTTTCACAATTCAAATGAAACTCTAATGATTTCAAAGGCCTTTAGGATTCCCCCTGAACCATTCTGTTAGGTACAGAGAGTAAAGTGACTCTTATGATTTTAATGCTTGTCTTTTCAGCATCAGAATAGATGTTAGAAGCAAGGAAGAATTTGGTTTTCCTGCCTTGAGCATTTCTATATGGGGACCCACAAGAGGAAACCGAGGATGACAACAAAAACTTCCTCAGTCTCCGTCCCATTCATATTACCTACAGATGTGATGCTTAGAATATATTTTCTCATCAAATATATCATATATATATATATATGATATATTCAGAGTCTACAGGAAATATATGCTCCATATCCCACAAAACACTACAGCTCTGCAGTTTTCAGGCAGTGGATCGGTCCTCTCTGAGGCTGGCTGGCTGCTCCATCCTGACCCAGTGCACTCTCTTGTGCCCTATACCTGCTCTGATCTCATGCTGTACCTCTTTCCCCATCAGATCCCATGATCTTTGGAATATTTTCTTCCATCTGTGTATCCATGACTTCTCCAGAGCAGGAGTGATTTTGTGCTACTTAGAGGAGATCCCACTGACACAGTCCTCCCAAACACTACCAGGTGTAAACAGACCATGCCAGAGGCCTTGTGAAGGATATATGACAACAACAATTCCCCTACATCAATGCAGTCAGTAATCTCATCTCTGTTCCTAACAGTGTATTCCTGGGTTTGGAAATTGCTTTTAGGAAGATTTTTTCATTTCCTCCCTGGATAGGGTTGAGGAGATGCTGATAAACTTGTGGCTCTTGCCCTTCTTGAATATAAGGCTGTCTTTTCCCAGTAAAAAGTAAACTATTGCCACTACTTTTTGAAGGCATTCCCACAGTGACACCAGGCATTCTTTCATCATTGGTGGTGTATCCTTTGTGGTCCCGTGGATCTGTGTGTGTCTTAGTGAGCTTAGAGCTCTCTGCTTTGACCTCCCTTTCGTATGAGCGCTGCCTTCATCCCACAGACCCTGAGAGGGATGCTCAGAGACTGCTCAGTGCTGGAAGGCTTTCTTGGCAGTGAAAAGGGCAGTGAGTACCCTGTAAATTCCTTGTCAATAGAGCCCCTGTTCCAGTGTGCCACAAGCTCACATTTTCCTCAGCCTTATCTTTGCTAGTTACAGAAATCCATCTGGTTGACCTCCTTTGCTTTTTTCAGCTCCAGCTGAATTTGGATTTTTGGCACTGGGAGATGCTCAAGACTGCTTTCTTGGGCCACTCACAGAACTGTAGAGAGGTTTCACATCTCTAGTTCCACCTGTATATACTTTTTTGTCTGAGCCTGTCATATTTTCAATTTTTATTAGTTTTTCTATCCACTGATTGTGGATTGTTCTTGTTCTGAGATTGGTGGCATTCTTTCTTCCATGACAGTTTCCAGGGGATCCTTTCAAAGAGATTCCCAAACAAGATGAATCTCTCTGTCCTGTTCCATGTTCCTTTCTTCCTATCCCAAACTTCTTGCTAGTTTGTGGAATTACAGCAGAAAATGTAAGAGGTTTCAGATCTGTCAGTAGTACAAATTTCCAAGGTGAATTAATAATTACATTACTGATAG
Source organism: Hylia prasina (assembly GCA_013397195.1). Taxonomy (NCBI): domain Eukaryota; kingdom Metazoa; phylum Chordata; class Aves; order Passeriformes; family Sylviidae; genus Hylia; species Hylia prasina. The sequence continues at coordinate 312,396 of VYXD01001317.1, forward strand.
TAAGACACTATCACATTCTAGCTTTTCACTATAAATTTTCAAACTCCACAACCTGCTTCTAGCTTCAAAGTGATACATAGATAGAAAATCAACCTGTGATAGATAAAAAAGCCTATAATAAATGAGAATTACTCCTGGTGTAGCTGATGAACCTATTGCTGAAGATAAAAATGTAAATGATGGGGATATATCATTTTAGATTTCAGAAATCACAAAAGATATCATAAGCATGATTTTCAAATATAGCTGTTCTAAAGGGCAATTCCAGCTCCAAGGCCAATCTCATTAGTTAGAAATCAAATGAACAATAAGATGAATTACAATTTTAATAAGAGGTCAATGGAAGGCCAACCAAATTTCCTACAGCCTTTGCTCAACAGTATTGGTTAGTGAAGTCAACCTTTATTTAATCTTTAATTCAGTTATTTCAAGCATTAATATTTTTCTGAATTCAATGAAAAAATCTATCAGAGACAAGCATATTAATTTCACCAAGATAATTTTGTAATTCAGAGAACTACCAAATTCCCAAGTTACATGCCTACAAATTCACAGTATCTGAATTTATACTGAAATTTTAGCTTTGCTTTTTTCAGTCTCAAGAAGGGTAAGAGAAATAAAATCTGATAAATTTCTTGGTTCCCTATAAATGGCAGATAATATCTGACAAGTTCTTAAAAAGATTTAAGTGACAAAAAGTAGAATGTAGCTCTTGGAACAAAAACATATCAATCCCAGTTGTGTACTCTGAATTTTTAAACCAAAAGCCAAACCAAATTATCTGTTTAAGTGCCTCGTCAGCAAAGTAGCATTTACTCCCATAATATTTTGCAAGCCAACATTTCATTGCTGTGTCCCTGAGAGTCAAATTCTGTTAGGCAATGAAGAAGTCAAGGATAGAAGTGAGCTTCTCATCTTCACTTTTTGGGAAACATCTTTCTAACTTGCGTATGTGGCTTGCTTATCAAAAGGTTCTCAAGTCACAAAATCCAGTGAATGAGACTGCCTGCCTACTAATACAGTGCCTTGAACAGTTACTCTTCTTCGGGAGAAGGAATGATCTTTGAAACTGCCCCAAACCATAGATTTGGAAATGCCAAAACTGCTTTTTGGTCTGTGTCTTGGGTTTTGGAAGTAAAAAAATTGTATTCTATTTTCATCTGCTGAAAGTAGTTGGGGAAATATTTTGGGTTTTTTTAATTTCTCTCTTGCTACTCTGGGGGAAGGGGGGCAGATGCCTTTCTGATAATGGCTCAGCTGTTAAAACCAGGTGGGGTATTGTTTCTTATCTCTTTCACCACCCATCCTCCCTCCAGGGGGATATTTTCTGCTAATGGGCCATTAAGGCTCACCAATGACATCACACATTTACATCATCCCATTGTGAGATGCTCCATCCAGTGGATGGGGGCTCCAGGGACCCTACCTAGACAAAAACTGAGACTCAGAACACCAGGTATCCTGTTTTCCACTGGACTCCAGAGGAAGATCAGAGTCATCAGACTCATCTCAACATCAACACTGGGACCCTTCTTCAACGGGATCATCTACTCCAACAGAGCCACATCTGTTTCTCCAGGAGGACTGCTTCCAAACACCCTGACCAACAGGGGGTCAGGTTGTGTTCCTGACTCTGTCAGGGTTTTCTGGGGTTTTTTTGTTTGTTTGTTGTTTACTTGGGTGTTTTTTGTACTATTACATTGGTATTTCTAACATTCCTAGTAAAAGAACTGTTATTCCTATATCTTTGCCGGAAAGCCCTTAATTGTAAAATTATAATAATTCAAAGGGAGAGGGATTTACATTCTCCATTCTAAGGAAACTCCAGATTTCCCTAGTGGATACCTGCCTTCTAAACCAAGACAGTCTGGTCTCTGATTTGAAGTCTACAAATCATTAACAATCCTGTTTGTAAACTATTTTATTCTTCATTCCCTTACTTAATGTATTCCCATACATTCCTACAATTTCCTTCTACCTCAAAAAAGCAAAGGTAAATCTGACCTTAAAATACATAGTTTCTAAATCTTGCCTGAGTAATTGGAAGAATTAAAAGGGAGATCTGTACTTGATTTTTTCACTTCTCACACTGCCAGCATTTTGTGAGAAATTGCACAGCAAGTATCTAGACAGCAAGATAGATCCTGTATAGAAGGATAAGAAGAGAGATAGAAAAAAAAGGAATATTTTAAGAATCTAAAACAGCTGCTCAGATAGGATGAAAAAGACTTCAGCTAAGAAGACAACAATAGGAAAAGGAACAAAAAGTAGAAGCAAGGGGTGGAACAAAGGAGGAACAAGAAAAGAGAGAGAACAGATATACATTACTTGATATTCACCTGGTCCTAACCACAAATATGTAACCTAAGACCATTAAAAAACCACATGGTGGTAAGGAAATAAGCTGGAGGGACTATGTTAATAAAAAGGACTACTAAATGCTAGTACAGTAGAATAAGTCACCCTAACACCATTTCTAGTTAAAACTAGCATTTCTGTGAATTCATTTTCAGTAGAATATTCATAATGTAATTCTCCTCCACTATATTCTTAGTATGTGTCCATTTGCACTGATTCTACAGTTCCTACAGTGTCAAAAACAGGATGAGACAAACAGAGACAGAAAACAGCTCCCTTCTCTTTTACTTTGTCTGCCCAGGAGCTGACATATCAGAAAAAAGACTGCATATCCCTAGAGGCAACATTTTTAATCACCTCCAGTAAATTATGGGTGTTGCTGGCTCTTGGAACACCTCTGAGGTATATACATTTCTAAATATGGGTTTGAAATACTCTTGTCTTCAGCATTCAAAATAAAGCAGTACTTCCTGGGTGCTTCTGTTTTGTAGCTGTTAACCTGTAATTCCAGAAGCCTGAATTTGCTGGTTCTCAGTTCCTCATCTGCAAAATTTTTCTTTTCCCCCTCTCCTCTCCCTCTCCTCTCCCTCTCCTCCCTTTTGTCCTTCATTCCACTTTTTCTTCCTTGTATTTTTTTTATTATTTACTCTTGATGTTGCCTGGTTATTTTTTGAATGTCAGTTTTCTGAGGTTCTGTGGCTTTATCATCTCAGCAGAGGCCTCAACTCTGTAACTGAAGAAATAATAATGACATTGGTGCATTTCCATTCTTATGTGAAAATAGATGGTGACAGGTGCATGTGCCTGCCTTAAAGTTTGTCTCCTCTGAGATGCAAGGGTCAAAGTTTTATCAGCTTGGGGTCATCAATCCATTATAATTGATTAATGGAGCACTCACCAGAACAACAAGGACATTGTGGCTGCTGTGTTACAGAGTACTTACATTAACTTTCTAAAATCCTTCCAAGGTGCATTAGAAGTTGACTAATAAATAACAAATTACAAACTTACAGGAAAAACATCTTTTCTCCATTAGACCAAAATGAAAGCAGGTATCTGGGAAAAAAGATGAAAGAAGAACCACACTACCTTATTACACCTTTTAGAGGATACCAATTTCACAGTGCCTGAAGCCTAACAAGCAGCTGAGATAGATGGTCAAAATCATAAGGGGAAGCAAGAGGGAAGATGCTTGCAATACCTTCCTTTAATCTATTTCTTTTAAACAAAGGCAAAAAGAGTATTAAAGGGAAACTGAGGAAAAGATGAAACAGGAGGCAGGACAGCAATGAGAGATATACTCCTCTTCTGCTACCCCTAAGCTTCCATCTTAGTGCTTCACAGAGCAAAGAAAAAATAGATTGTTCTTGCTGCCTCTGATGTAGACTATGATTTAGTCCTGTCTTTGAAGAGAAAGCACAGAAAGGGTGTGCATTCCGAGAGAAACTGTAAGCCAGACCATAGGAGTATGTGCTGTTCTAATGATAGCTCAGTTAGACGACTACAATCCCTTGACAAGAATTCTCCCATCAGTGCTCTGCCATCTTAACCACCTCCTTTTCACTGGCTTATTTCTGTCAGACTAGTTGAGAAGGTCTGAACTTGGGAAGAGCTGCATAAGTGGCTGAGCCAGCAGGTCTGGGCCAAAAGCAATCTTAATTGTCACCTGCATAAAACTCTTTCTTAGCTCAGGACCACTGCTGCAGCTGTCAGATGTAAATTCCTGAATCACAGTTCCTCTTCTTCTTCCCCTTTGCACTCAGAAAGTCATATACAAGTTTGACAGACGCAAAGAAAACTCCACACTCAAAGCCTCTCTCTCTCTGAAATACTTTGTGCAAAACTTAAAGGCTGAGAGTAAATCTGATCTACTTAACATCTAAGTATCCAATACATGAAAACAGAAAACAGATTTCTTTTTTTAATTGACATGAAGGAACAATATAAAGGTTATAATTGATTTCTAACCCTTAATTTGATATCAGTTTTATTTATCTCACCTGCACTTCCTTCAGGAAGTTTCTCTGGTGTTATTCTCTGTAAAACAGAAGAGAGTATGTTCTTCAGGTTCCTAGTTTGTCATAGTAGAATGATCTTGATCTTCCCAGCCTAATATTGAAAATATAAGTCTTCACAAATGCCTGCTTTAGAACCAATTAGCATTTTGCATCCAGTAGAACACCTTAGAGCAATTCAAGTAGTAAATATGAAATAGTAATAATAATAATAAAAATATAATAATAATAAAAAAATTGAAGTCCAGAGTGCTTTCATCTATTTCTTCCGAGAAGGTTCACTGAGACTTCACATCTGTAGTCTGGAATATGTGTTGGATAAATTGGTTCCAAACCCACTGTAATCCACATAAGAGTGTCAGCTTCCAGATATCCTATAGCAAATCAAGAGCTAGCACTGACCTTGTCTGCACTTTTGCAGCTTGTCAATGATAGGTGAGAAATTGGTGATAAACAGTTCTGCAGACCGGTGTAAAATAGGGAATTGCTATTTTGTGCATACTATAACACACTGTGAAGAATATTGTCTGAGCTTGGGAGTTCCAGCCTGAGCTTTTCTTGATTAAATGCCTAAATGGATGATATGTGAGCAGAATCAGGATTTTCCTGTTATCCTCCTTCCTTTTTGATTTTCAGGTTGATAGTGATATCTTCCCTATTTTGAAAAACATTTATAGGTCTGTGTATTTGAATTAGAATATAATTGAAAGAAATATCCTGACATCACACATAGGTCACATCACTAGGGAAACAAAAACTTGCAGGCATGTGATTTTTTTATCTCTTTTAGGAGAATTCATTAAATATTGAATGCTGTCTTTTTCCATTTGCTACTCAGTAATGACAGAGGACTATGTAGCTTTGGTTTGTTGGTTTGGGATTTTTTTGTACTGCAAAAGGTTTTCTTGCTCATTTTATGCTCATGAAGCTATGAATTTCAGGAAGTTGTTAAAAAAATAGTTTTCAGTGCTGTCTCTTACTTGTCTTTTACTGGACGAGAGCAAATGTTGATTTGAAAAGCCAACAGATTTGATGCAATCTTTAATTAAGTAAACTCTATTGGCAATTTGCAGCAGACTAGTCATTTCTGCAGCAGGTATACATTTGTCTTTGCCCTTTAGGTCATCCCATCACAAAAAGAATTTAACTCATTTTTCAGAAGAATTTTAAATGGAAAACTTATATTCATTCTTCTCCTTGCAATACATTCTTACTGGTTATCTCTCAGGTCACCCAAGGTGTCTTATAACTTGTCTGTCACAGACTGCCTGAAATACCCTACATCTACAGATCAAGGATCATTTTCAGTAAAACTCATGAGGTCTTAATTCTAGCACATGGAAAATCTGCTCAGATAATATGGGAAAGATGCACAGATCCATCCAAGTTCTAGAAAGAACAAGGGCTTTCCTTTCTAAGACCCTTTTACCTTCCTCTTGTGTATTTGAATTTCAGGTGCCAATCAGCCTATTAATTTGTCTTCTGTTCCAGTGAATGGTTGAAAAATCTCTCTCCAAGGTGGTTCAAATGTCTTCCAGTCAGTGGTGGTGTTTCTTAGCTTTTTGCAAAATAATTTAACACCAAAAAGATTAAGAAATTTTGCATACATGTATGACAAATATATGTATGTACATACACCTTAATGTCACATTTCGCTACTTGAAATGTTGACAAATATTATTGTCCTCTTTATACAGTAATTCCACCTGTATTTTTAAAAACACATAGAATGAGTATGTTAGACTACAACCTGAGTCCTCATTTTCATTCAGTAACCACATGTTCAAAGTGTCTGTAGATAACTTATTTTGCACATTCTGTGAAAATGGCATTTGCATTCTGTACAAGTTTTATTGGTCTCTGAATAAATAAAACTTCACCAAGTTACAGCTAAGTGGTTTACAGCCAGGTAGAGACACAGAAATGGGATGAGCAATTTATCTACAAATGTCCTCAGTCATTCCAAATTTTTGCCTTCCATATCAACTACTGCTCTAAATGTTCATTATGTAAAATTCTTCATGAAATAATTTCTGATAATGACTCTGAAACTGGAACTTTTCAGAGAATAAATAACTGAAATTCTGTAAAATATTACATGTGTTACCCAGTTCTGATTGGACAAAGAGATCATTCTGGATTATATATTTTACTTTAATGTAGGTAAGATTTAAATCTAGAATTTGAAATGTTTGTATTAAAATCTCTTATCTGTCAATTCTGCCACTTGTACCAACTGTCCACCAGTTATCCCTTCTCCAGGTTTGTTGCTGATACCAGAAGCACTCAGGTGAATTCCTTTCACACTTTTGCTGTGGAGGCCATTTTCCACAGCCACCCAAAGATGCCTGTGCTGAGAGAAAGAATATTATGAGGTAGTTTTTCTTTGCAGGGGTTCCTTATGCAGCCAGTGGTCTCTGCCTGTTCTTCCTGCCAGGGGCCACCCTTGAGCCCCAGAAGCTAAAAGGACTAGAGGACTGGTTTGTCTTGGGTCTACAAGAATTCATATACTCAAGAGAAGATTGAACCTCTGCCCTTGGCTGGATACTTGGATTGCTGTTAGGACAAAAAGAGAGCATTTGGTATCCTAGACAGAATTTATTCCTTAATACAATTTTTAATGGCACCAGGAAAAATGCTCCCTCACTGCAGGACAGACAGACATGTCCAGCTTATTGCTACCTCAATGAGATATGACTCAGACACTGAAACTTATCTTTTTTGTTTCTATCTTTCTTTTATGAGTTGTAAATAAAATACAAAAATTCTGTATCACAAATGAGTTTAGTAGACTAATTTTAGAAAAGGTAGGAAATTCCTTTAGTTATTCAGAGAGAACTTGTCCTAAAAACAAAAGGACAAGCTTTGTTCCATTTAGACTCAAATTCACAAAAATCTCCACTTGGATTAATTCTGTGATTTTCAAGAATGTTCTGCACACACCTATTGACCTAATTTATCTACCAAACACAACTTTGAATAAAGCTGTAGCATCTTTTGACTGATGGGGTTTTTAAGCATTCCTGGACAGAACACAGAATCTGTGCTTTTTCCATCAGCACAGGTGGAAAAAAACCTGATGTTGATCACCTTGATGCACAAAGTTTCTCATTCTGAATTTACCCCTTATCTGGAATTTTTAAGCTTCTAGCTCTTTTAAGAGGGTCTGCTGAATTTTTTGTGTGAGGCTGTCCAGCCCAGCTGTTTCCACTATAATACAGTGACTCATTCACATGTAACATAACTTGGCACATTAAGTTGGTGAGTTGCATCATTTTCCACTTAACTTGACACAGAGAATAGATTTTCTTTAGGGATGTGTATAATTCAGATGGGGAAAGGTGGTTTGTTTAACCAGGCCTGGGTGAAAACAAAGTCTGTTAATATGTAATAGCAATACTGCTCCTGTCATTGCTCCAAAGTTACTTCAAGAAGACCAGATAGGAAGGAATAAATTACATAGACCCTAGAAATAAACAAGCAAACAAAACATATAATTATTTCCATGGAGTCAGGGAGAACATTGTGAACTAAATAAGTCTAGTCTCACAACGGACGAACGGCTGATGGACCAAGAGAGATGGCAAAACACTCAAACTAAGAGCACATAAGGATCTGGAAACAAGGAGAGCAGTCAAATCATCTGATTTTCAGTAGCAAAGCTACACCCAGGATATGAGACAAAGAGCAAATGCCCATACAAGAAGCACAGTTTGACACAAAAGCCATTTGTCACTGTCAGTACCTATTCAAACAACACATGCAAGTTAGAGTTGCTCCTGTTGATCCCAATAAACATTTACCCTGAGCACAAGCACATGTGATTGCCGAAGCTCAGGGGAAACATTTACTGGAAGTGAGTCCTAGGAGACTTAGCTGAAGGGCCATTAGAGATAATCCCATACATTTTGACTAGCCCAAATTTCAGTGCAGTGGCACTAGCTGGAGAGAGGTAGTGATGTTTATTCGACATGTAGACTCAATTTGATCACAGGTAGTTAGGCAAGTACCAGGGAAGCTGCCAGAGAAAGGCTGAGATAAAATGCAAAGCTAAGTATCAAATTATATTGACCAGTACAAACCACAGGTGTGCAGCTTTATCTCCAGAAGCTTACTGAAATGATTCTAGATAATGATAAATCTAAAATATGCACAGTTCTGTAAAATGAAACAAGCTTTGTAGTTTTTTTATCTTAGATATGAAAACTGCAGGGTTTTAGGATCTCTGAAAGACGAGCTAGTACTAGTTGACAAGCTAGTATTTTACTGTATTTTCCAGCCTGATGAATAATGCCAGTATCATCTTTTTCTTGAACAATAATATCAATTCTAATAGACAACTGGGTAGAAAAAAAAAATTTAGGAAGTTACAGAAATTCTTTTTACAGCATGAAGGAAAACAACTATAAAGACAGAACAGTGGCACAGTCATGTCATTGAACTCTTCCTTGAGACCTGTGATTCTAAGAAATAGGAAGTGGAGTGGACTAAGAAGGGGAAAAAAAAAAAAAGTAAAAACAGTAGTTGCATTAGCCTTCAACTGAGGTGAAAAATCTGGAATCTGGAAGGAGTACTGTTCCAGTCATACTTACTGATCTTTAGGCAGCAAAGAAAAGCTTCAGTAAAACAAAATCCCTGGTAGTGACAAAACAAAAGCAATATGTCACCTGATATTTTAGATAAGAATATAAGTGAATCATAGAATATGAAACAGTAACGTACACTTTGAGGAGAAAAAAACAAACAAAACCCCCTGAAGCTCTCATTAATGCATTAATGTGAGAAAAATGAGATACTGAAAAAAATTCAGAGATTTAGGAGAAGAAAATTAAATGCACAGTAGTCATAAATAGTTCCAGGGAAAACAGGCAAATCACTGAAGGCAAAAACCCTTTGAGAGAGCTGAAAAAAAATAAAGAAAATATACAGCATACTCAAATTTAGCAGAAGTTACTATGGTTCTCACTCACCATCTCCCAAGATGAATGACTATTTCAAGGTGAGAAAAAAAAAAAAAAAAGAAAAAAAATTATTGTGTGATTAAAACTTAATTACACTAAAATTTAAGCAATTTGAGATGACTCTGGAGACGTAACTAATGGCACAGGAGATACACATAGAAAGAGTTGTCACAATATCCTGTTTATAGGAAGTGTGACAAGATTTTGTGTTTTCTTTTTTAAGTAAAATCAATTGAAACTCTCAATATGCACACTTTTTTTTTTTTAAGAGCATATCATGAGTTTCCTTTTAGTGTATAATTTTTTCCCATTTAATTCTTTTCCCATTCCCCAAGGCAGTTCAAATAGCAATTAATCTTTAGCTTTACAAGAAGTAGGAAAGTTGGGAAAAAAGGAATAAGCCTGCTTACACGTTTTGTAATTTGATATGTAACTGCCCAGTGGGGCTTTTATTACAATGCATGCAATAGATAAAATTAATCCCTACAAGTACGCCGTGTTATTTGTTCAAGCTAGGCAAATTGAGCTCAGCCCTCTGGAGGCAGACCAGAATTAGTGTGGTGAAAGCTCATTCTTCAGTGAAGATATCCTGACAGTACTCTTCCCCTTTTCTGTTATTTGTGCCTCTGGGCACAGGGCTCTTGATCAGCCTTTGCTGCTTTCCCACAAGCTCCAGCTGCAATCTCATTACAAACTGCTCACGTGTCTCCCTGCGCTGCTTCTCTCTCCAGCCCCGGTGGGAGGAGAAGCCGTCAGAGCCTGGCAAACTCTGCCTGTACATGGCTCCCTGTTAATTTTTCTCAGTGATCTTATTCCCAGCTCTTCATAACTACTTCATATCCTGCTTCTACAGCAGCACAGGATCTCACTTCAGTGCATCTATAGGTGCAGAGACACTGAGATGGGACAAATAAAGATATTCTGTAATTTACCACATTTGCTCTCTGAAGCTTTTAAATCTCATCATGGGAACAGTCCTGACAAATCCTACATCATTCACATTGTTTATAGGGATATTTGCTGATCTGTGTCTTCAAAAATGCTGGGTAATATTTTTACATGATTGTCTGCACTAGGGCCTTATATAAATTGCTTATAATAGTATGCACCAGTAAAGTTAAAAAGTTAAATTTGAGTTTCTTGGTATCATTTTACAAGATTCATTTTACTCATAGGTGAAAATCATATTTAAGTAAGGAAAAATTAAAACTTTCCTGCATGGGTAAGGGACAGCTACCTAAAAAGAGAAACTTCCTTGCACAAGTTCCATTAGATATATCAGACAACAGGATCAAAACAGACATTTGGATTTGTGCCATGCCTTGAACTGCTAATGTCAATAGCACAATATTAACTTCACTACTGCCCTATTGTAATTAAACTTGATATGTCACCTGTAGAAGGATCACAATTAGATATTGTCACCCTCTAGTGCATGAGCCATTTTCTCCTTTGAGCACAAACCCAAGCATAAAATAGATGAGCTTTGTAAACTTTTAATTAATAACAGAATTTTGTGTCACAAAAGAACTAATGTGACATATCTTCAATTTTAATATGAGTAATTTGTGTCAGTCACTGACATTAACTGTTAAAGAATTCACATTCTTTATTTGTGGAAGTTTGTCTTTCCCATTTAACATTTCCTATTACACTGGAAGAGGCTTTATGTAATTTTACCTTAATTTAGAGGGAGCTGGGAAACTATTGATTTGGTTTTCCCTTCTTACTGGTTTCAGGAGGGCTTAGAACAGCAGTTTTGCACAACACCACAATTCAAAACAATATAATTGCAAGAATTAAATGCAGCCTCAGAATTCAGGACATCCAAATGCTAAGGAAAAAAGTGAAAAGAGCAATTGAATTTCATCTACAGAAATTCACAGGATCTCAGAATAGGTATGGTTGAAAGGGACCAGAGTGGGTCAGCTGGTCCAACATCTCTGCTCAAGCAGGTTCATCTTATGCCATATGATACATGATTGTATCCAGACAGTCCTGAATATCTCTGAATGTTGGTGAGGAAGACTCTACAACCTCTCTGGGCAATCTATTCTAGTGCTCAGTCATCTGCACAGTAAAATTCTTCCTCATGTTCAGGTGGAACTTCCTGTGCATCATTTTCTGCCCATTGTCTCTTGTCATATTGCTCAACGTCACCAAGAAGAGCCTGGCTCCATCCTCTTGGCCCCTTCCTTCAGATACTTATAGACGATGAGGTTCCCCTCTCAATCATCTCTTGTCAAGGCTGAACAGTCCCAGCTCCCTCAGCCATTCCTCAGAAATAAGGTGTTAACGTACCCTAACCTATGTAAACCTCTGCTGGGACTGTTCCAGTAGCTCCATGAGTCTCTTGTTCTGAGGACCCCAGAATTGGACACAACACTCCAGATTTGCCTCTCTGTGGCTGACTAGAGGGGCAGAATCACCTCCCTCAAACTTCAATGATCTTCCTAATGCACCTAATGCAATGCTTTTCCTAATGCACCCAGGATCCAATTGGTCTCTTGGTCCCCAGGACACACTGCTGGCTCAAACACAGCTTGTGGTTCACCAGGACCCCCAGGTCCTCCACAGAGCTGCTTCCCAGCAGGTCATCCAAGCCTGTGCTGGTGCCTGGGGTTCTTCCTCCCCCAGGTGGAGGAGCCAGTATGTGCCTTTGTTGAATTTCAGATCGTTTTTCTCTGCCAAATTCTCCAGCATTTCAAGTTCCCTCTGAAGGGCTGCACAGCCCTCTGGGGTATTAGTCACTCTTCCCAAGCTGATGTTGTCAGTGAAATTGCTGAGGAGGCCTCTGCCCCTTCATTCAAGTCGTTGCTGGGTAAGTTAAACAGTGCTGGGTCCACTATGGAACCTTGGGGGGCACCACTATGGACAGGCCACAAACTGGACCCTGTGCCACTGATTATGACTCTCCAGAATTTGAAATTAATTGAATCTCAATGAATCTCAATCTCTTCATGGAGAACTGAACTGTTCAGTCAGTTCTCAGTCCACCCATCTGGTCCACACTTCCTGAGTTTGGGTGTTGTGAAAGACAGAGCTGAAAGCCTTGCTTGAAGTCTAGATAAAGAATACCCACTGCTGTGTTGTCATCCATCTTGGTCCTTGTTTCCTCATAGAAAGCAGTCAAGTTTGTCAAGTGTGTGAGTCTGTCACCCTGGTTTGAGAATTTTTCTAAGCCTTCTGAATTGTGTTTCATACTGGAGTCTGTTTCTACTTTCCCACACTTGTACTGTAAACAATGGATTTGTTTTCCTAACTGTCCTTCGTTATTTACATATTTTTAGGTCGGCGGAGAGAGTTGATTGACAGTTGTCTTGACAAATGTGGTTTGGGAAGTGGGATTTCATCCTCCAATCCACAGGCACCTTTGGAATTGTATAAAATTGAGTTTTGTAAATAAACTAGCCTTTTTTTCTGCTTGCTCACCACTGTGCCTCGTGAGGTTCTTTCGTGTCATCAACACAGGCAAGCAGCCAAAATAACCATAAGATTGTGGTTAGAGCACAAAGAGTAAATTTATTTCCATTACTGGACTAAACAGGGCATCTCCAAAGCAACATCCAGGCAGAGGCATACAAATGGACATGAAGGCACTGTTAAACTCTGGACATGTTAAAGCATCACAGTCCTACTGTTCAGACAGGTTTATCAAAAGTTATTCCCAGCTGACAGGTCACTTGAGTGATATACAATTGTCCTTGCCAATCTTCAATCCATTCCTCCCATCAGAGCTCCAAATTACAGAAAGATAGCCTGGAAAATTACAGCAAAGGACACAGAAATTATTTTAGATCATTAGCATCTTTCTCTTATCGTGTTCCATTAACTCCAAATTGTTTCATTATCTTGGTGTGGTTTTTTTTAAATTCTTGAACATTATGGTACTGCTTAATTTAGTTTCCTGGCAATCATTTAAAATCTCAAGCTCCAATTTTCACTATTTATTGATCTACTTTTCTCTAAAGTTCTGCTTTTAATGTTATCTGGCCCTGATATTCTGCATTTCAGGTTTGTAAATAAAGGATCAGGAGCTCATCAGTCTGCTATGTACATCCTGAAATAAATGATTTAGGTACTCTTAGAGAGAACTTGCCAATCACATAACTATCAATAGCAAATTACATGGACTAAATCCACCTTATTAGAGCAAACAGAAGTCAAATATTTATCATTATAAATATCAATGCATGATGTGGATTTAATTTTAGAGTAAATTTCTCATTTATGAAAACCAATCCTTCATTTCTCTCCCTTATAATGCCATTGTACAAAAAGAAGCATATAAAATCAGAGGTGAATAAGATTTCTTGGTCTTTTTAATATATTGCTCCATAAGCTCCTTGGGACCAAGGTTTTGAAAGGTTTTGAAAAGCAGGAAAATAGTTTAGAAGATAGATCCTACTGGCTATTTCACAGAAACCTACTATGGTATCAGGGAAGTCCTTTTGAGTCTTTTATGACCAATCTTTAAAAGCTTATTCTTGGAGCACATATAACACCAGTGCTCCAAGGATGAAGCAAGTACAAAACCCACATAAAATAGCATATCATCTGTTGTCATGGAATCCATCCACTAAACACTGATAAAGCAGCACTTTAAAATTTTCCTTTGCTTTTTTTTTTTTTTTAAATAGAGAAATGCATTTACCATTAATCCATTTGACTATCAGTGCACATAGAAATATGAATATTAGTCTCCACATTGAAATGTGGTTTGCTTTTTTAAACATATTTGTTACTTCTTATAGCAAGCATGTTTCTTTGGCTGATGCACTAAACAGCTGCATGCCATAATTAAGCAGCTGTAATAATAAAGATGTAGAAGAAACAATTTTTTTTCCATTAATAAGTACTGCTTATATAGGTACTCCTTTAAAGGACATTTATAAGCGCAAATTTCACCAACTCAACCAAGTTTTTAAATATTTCATACTGCTTAGTTATGTGTCTAATAGATTTCAGAATTTTCTGTCTATGCTTTATGTAGCTACCCAGCACTATGCCAGCCCACAACAATGTGCTTCTTGCATAGCACATTGTGGTACACTTCAAGATATCATAAATTGCTTCAGAATGGCATAAGAGTATTTGAGCTTACCTTTGTCAAGAGGTTGAGTCAAACACACATACCATACTTCACCATTGTACACTACCTGTGACGATACAATGACTTGCAATTATGCAAAAATATCACTGGCTATGGAAATGGTGCTGCATACAGACAATATGAGTGTTTGGAGAAATTCAAAATGAAAAATTGTCAACACTAAGTAGAACTGAAAACAATGATTCTGTACCCTCTGTACCCAAAATACTGTATGTAAAAAAAGTCACTCCAAAAAGCTCTATTTCTTATTAAGAAGCCTTTCATGACAGTAATCTACATTATATGCTATAAAATCTAAATAGAATATATGAGGTAGGACATAGAAATAGCCATTTTTATATTTGCAGTAACACTTGCAGCAGACTCCAATATAACATCTTCACTAAGTGCAGGATTTTAAATATATGTTATGTCTGATAGATATTAACATTTTAATTGGTATTTCAAAGATTGTAAAATAATAGGGAATATCATTCTAAGGAAACAAAATTCCCAGGAGAAAAACAATATCTAGTGGAGATTTTGTGTCTTTTTTTTTTTTATAGTTGCTATATTGGACACAAAAGTTTAGTAGTGAAATGAACAGAAAAGAGAAAGAAGAATTACATTTGAGAATCATGTTTACATACATACATATGCATATTTCTCAACTTTTAAGAATCTAAATATTTAAAAATTGGAATATATTTTTTAAAAATTTAAAGCTACTATATGCTTATTGCTTGTTTCTTATTGCATTTCTCTTTATATTGCTTTGTAGTCCTGCAATTTCTTAAATCAGTCTCAATTTATTTCATAGCTAAATATTTACAGGACTGATTTGAATTCTTTATGTTCCCTACCTATCAGTGGTTTTAGACTTCTGTGTATTTAGTACTAAACCACGTGATATTCTGTACCCCAGAGCAACAGGCACTAGAAAATTGGACAATCCAGTTGAGGTAATTGCCATATTGTTCCAGTAGCATCAGTACAGGAAGTAAAAATTTAAATTTTCGTATTTCACCCTCTGCAGAACCCCAAGCTACTTAAAAAGTAAACGAATACTGAAGAGACACCATTTTCCCATTTTCAGGATTTTCTTAAAAAGCGTTTTAGTTATGACATCTCTTACACTGGATTTAAAGGGCTGAGGGTTTGTTCACTACAAAAAGTGTACATTTCCTAGTTTAATTGTCCCAAGTTAACTGCTTATGAAGCAAGCTTTAAACACACACAAGCACAGGAAAATATATTAATAAATTATTTTATAGCAACATTTTTTCTGAAGACTACTTGCTTTCAGATGTAGAATATGTTGAATTTGACCACCACAATTTTCTATTATCAGTTTATTTCCAGCAGCTCACGGGACACATTTTGCTTCTGCAATACTTGTTTGGGGTTCACTGGAAGAAACAAGGACACTGTGACTTTGTTTCTAAGTTAGCCTTACATTCTTTATATATCACAATGAGCTATAAATTGCAAAAATACTTTGTTAAAAAAATGCAAGCATATTAATCCTCATAAATAACAGCCATCTCCAGTTATCAACAGTGGATTAACAGTGCTGTAAAGGCTTTTTAAGAAAAACAGAAATGAACGTGAACTACTTCAAGGAAATATTATGCCAGCTGTTCCTCTGTAGTAAAGTGTTTGAGGAAATTATGAGCTTGATATCTGCAGAGATGTAGCTCTCAAATGGTGCTGTGGGCCATCTCCTCTGTGGTTGGATGGTCTTTTGGATTCAGTTCAGTTTAGAATGGCCACAATTAGCTCTGGGACTGGAAGACCTGCTCCATATGGCCTGGGTTGTGCAGATCTCTGGGGCACGTCAGCCCTGTGCTCTCCAAAGGTCTGCATTCAGGCACAACCACAAACCAAAACTGACTCCTGATACATACATATTCAGAAAAGCAAATGGGTTGTTCCTGAAGGAGAACATCACACTAATATTCCTATCTTCCTTCTTATGGGTACACTGAGATTATAATACTTCAGTTTTTATCACCCAGAGTTGCTGGAATACTTTTGTAAAATAAAATATTTTGAATAATACAAAGGAAAAACAATATACATTTTATTTTTATCCTACATAATAAACTGTATTGTATTTTAAATGTATTTAAAATATGAGACATACATGTGTGTGTGTATATATATGTATAAATTGGCCAGATTTTTGAAATTTCATTTGCCATATATTATTGGATCTCTCTAATGAAACAGCTGATGGCTTTCAATATAATTGGAGGACACAAAAACAAATACAACAAAATCATAGGCAGCTAAAGGTAGGTTTGTTTACTGCATATGCCATGTTTCAGACATAATGAAACACTTTTTTAATCTAGAAGCCCTGAACTTCCCTGGAGATTATCAATTAAATCAATGTGAGGAAAATTTTCTCCTCGTGATTAAACAAAGCTAAGATGTGATCACAGTTGGCATCACAGTATTTCAGTGGGCTTCAGTCTGACCTCCTTAAGGGTAACAAGGATAGTTGTAGGTTTGTTTTGATCACATTAGAAGAGTGGCTGATCAGCTATCTGAAAACAAAATAGTAAGGGTGAGCAAAAAATAAACAGATTAAAGAATCCATCTAATATGGGCAAGAGGAAGTATTTTTACAAAATGTCAAAACTTAGATATATCACAGAATCATTTAGGTTTTAGGAAAAGACCTTTAGAACAAGACCTCCAAAATAACCTAATCCAATCACTATGTCATCAATTAGCACTCATCAATGGCACTATGTGCCACATCCAGTCATTTCTTGAACACCTTCAGGGAAGGTGACACCACCACGTCCCTGGACAGCACACTGCAATGTTTTACAGCCCCTTTCATGAAGAAATTCTTCTTGTCCAACCTGAATGTCTCACAGTGCAACTTGAGGCCATTTCCTTTTGTCCTGTCACTGATTTCCTGGGAGAAGAGGCCAAGCCTCACCTGGCTACACCCTCTTTTGAGGTAGCTGTAGAGAACAAGAAGGGCCCCCCTGAGCTTCTTTTTCCTCAGGCTAATCACCCCCAGCTCCCTCAGCTGTTCCTCATCAGACTAATTTTCTATGCTCCACCAGCTCCACTGTCATTCTCTGGACTCAGTCCAGCCCCTCATGGTCCTTCTTTTAGTGAGGGGGCCAGAACTGGACACAGCACTTGAACGGTGACCTCACCAGTGCTGGGTACAGAGGGACAGTCTCTGCCCTGGTCCTGCTGGCCACACTATTGCTGATGCAGACCATGATGCCATTGGGTTTTTGGCCACCTGAACACAGGACTGGCTCATTTTTATACAGTTTTTTACCAGCATTTCCACATTCTTTTCTGATAGACCACTTTCTAACCAGCATGTTTAATGCTTTTGAAATTGTTTTCTGTATCAAGAAATCTATTTTCTTCAGTAAAATGTCTATTCTCAGACTGCTTGAGGAAAATCAAAATGCATCTAATTGAATTAAATAAGATTTTAATTAATTTCCAACCAAAAATTCTAACCTTTAGATTAAAAAAAAAATTCCTTTTCCACACTGCTATCCATACAAAATCTTGTGTCCTCCTCCTTCTATTTTATTTTTTTTCACAATCCACTTGCAGGGGAAGAACAGAACAAAAGTTTTCCAGTTTCTGCCCTTAACTTTTAAACACAGGTAATTTCTGGTAATTTTTTTTTTCTGTATTGTTTGATTGCTTCCTGAATTGCAGCATGACAGCATGAATCTCCCACTCACAGATGCAAACTCCAAAGTTGACAACATCATCATGTCTAAGCACAAATAGAAATAATAATATAGTAACAGCTGGGCAGTTTCTATGTAAGAAGTTAGTAGCAGAGTGCTGGAGCAAGGCGTCCTCCTACAGTGCAAAGGATTTGCTGTATTTGAAATAATGTTATGGAAATTATTTGGTGCTTT
>VYXD01001317.1:330785-348182 GCA_013397195.1 Hylia prasina
ACAATTTTATGAAGGCAACTTGCTCTTCTTACTCGTGTGTGAATTAGATGAGGAGCTGAGTCTGAGTTTTAATGAACCAGCAGAATAACACAATCAAAACACATCCTAGGGATGACTTAGAGGGGTTTCCTCAGAATCAAGGGCTGTTTAACCATGCCAAAATTATTTTCCTTCCCCCTACAGTGTCTAAAGATTTTTCTCTCTCCTTATAGCTGAGGTTTATGTATGATTTAATTTTATTTCAAGGAATATCCAGACTGAGCTAGGTTCTGTAATGACTATATAAGACGTGAAGGTTATACAAATGTCCCAGAGATGTCCCTGGTGTCTACTGAGGATGTATGGTTGTGCCTCTTACAGTGCTTCTTCTAACAAATTTTTGTCCCTTCCTGGTTTTGAGGCATTGCAGCATTTGTACTAAAAAGGATTCCTGATACAGAACCGATTATGATGCCGTTTAGCCATTGCCATACCTGTCCTCTCACTACAGCTTTTTTGTGGAACCCTTTTCTTCTTGTCAGTTGTATTCATCACAATCCCTTTTACTCACAGCAAAATGAATCCAGAAAGAAAGGATCATGGACTGGCCCAGAATACTGGCAGTATATTCCTATGTTTATCTATTTTTAGTTGATGTTTAGGGAATATTTCCATTTCCTCACTATCCTCAATATACTGGAGTGAAGAAAAGAAACTTGACAGAGGTGCCTTGGCAAACTTCAATGAGTGGCCATAACTGTAGTACAGTAAATTTAAATAGTGTTTCTTTCTAAACCTTAAGACAGAATTCATGATGCTTTTTCCTACTAAGGCTAAACAAGGCTAGAATTCTTGTTTGATAGAGTAAATATTCAAAAGTTGCTTTTCATAAAATCCAGCTGTATTTGAAACACACAGACACATACCTGTCTATGTGGATCCTGGGGCAGCAGTGAAAATAAATCATGCCTTTCTCAATCTGTAGCTTTGTACTTTTTAAAGTCCATTTTAAAATAAATAATATACCTTGTATTTTTCTTTGAAAACTTCTCATAAGGTCAGTGTTCTATTATATTTGGTTTAGCTCTCACTGAGATAACTGATTTTTTTATTTTATTGTTTTGGAGTTTTTTCTTTTTTGCAGCACAGAATGACACGCAGACTTTCCTGTAAAATTTAAGGTATGGAAACTATTACTGTAATTTCATGTGATCCAATATCTTAACTATGAGAACTGGAAATTCTGATGCAGTCAAAATATCATATTAGACATTAATTTTTATTTCTTCTGAAAGCTCTTGCCCTTCTGATACAAATACATTCTCAACAAGAAAATGTATAAAAAGAAAAAATTATATATTATATTCATTTTAAGATAAATCTAATTGGTTTGGTAAAAGTACATATTTCTAACAAAGAATCACAGTTCTGAGCTTTACAGACTGTGTTCAAAGAACAAGAAAGAAACAGTAAAATATGTTAGCTTTTTGCACAGACAAAATAGACTCTATCAGTACTGTTGGCTTTTGAAAAAATATTTTCAAATTTCATATCGAAATCTGTTTTGGAAAATTAATGAGGCAACCTACCTCTGCTTAATTTTGGTTTAATTTGGTTGGTTTGTTCATTTTTGTGGCTTTTTTTTTCCCTTAATACTGAATAAAAAAGCAGGCTTTTTACTAAAATTGTGCCCAAGTTCAAAATATGCTAAATAAATATGCATAAATTTTGATTACAATGTTTATTAAGTGATATTCTTTATTTAGATTAAGATTTTTTTAATAAAAAATATTCTCTTTAGCTGTTTTTGTTAGCTTTCTTTATCCCTACATAGATTATTACTTTGAAGCAATAATATTCCATTAGTACTTTTTGCCAGAGAATACCCTAAACAACAATACTAATGTTTTTATATTTCCCCAGAACACTTTTCAAGCAATATTTAAGAAGTTTTCTTCTAATTGGGTAGTATACCAGAGGAAATTTAATAGACCTATTCTTGTAAATGTTTCTTTGGATAGATGAGAACCAAATAAGGCATCCAGGAATGTTATTGGAAAAGTTCTCCAGGCTAGGAAGTCTTTATTAAGTTTTTGCCCACCAAGGAGTAAATTCATAATCATTTTGTGGATAACTATAAGAAACAAATCCATTCACNNNNCCTCATGGAGAAAACTTCCCTTCCCTTCCCAGGGGGAGAGGGGAGAGGGGAGAGGGGAAAGGAAAGGAGGGAGGGAGGGAGGAGCAAAAATGAGATATTTTTTCCTTTGATATATTTTCCATTCCTGCTTGGCACTTATGTTGGTGCATTAAATTTGGCTAGGCAGCATTAACCTGAAATCAGTAGTCCACTCTTTATATGAGAAGCACTTCCATGAATTTATCACAATGGAACTTCTTTTCAGTACGTTTTTTTGCCAAGGTACTCATGTATAATTTACTCTCATCATCCCCTGCTATTCCCTTGTACTTGCTCCTTTTCATCTTTAGACTTCAAATCAGTAATCAGTGAAACAGATCAATTTACTCTGCACTAGATTTTCATGTGACCATCTTGCTTTACACACTTACAAAGCTCTATACGTACAGACAGTATTTTGCTATGTGCCAACACACCTTGAATTAGAAAGGACATTTTTAAGCATAATTCTGGGTGTACTTAGACTAAAGTGCCTGCAGCCTGTGCAAACAATACAAGTCCACTATTTACTCCTTGCCTGAGGATATTGGTAGCACAACTGCAAGATGATCCACACAGCAGATGCCCACATTCTTATTTTTGCAGTGTATTCTGAACCCCATATTATCACAGCTGTAACCATCCCATGAGTCTGCTTCTTCAAGGGTGATTTCATCATGTCTTAGCATGAAATAGTCAGTGACTGCAATATAAGCTTCACCATCAATAATGAAGACACTACAACTAGGGATTTGTGTTGAGGTGCATAGTGTTTTAGACATATCAGAGAGAATAACTGATGTCAGAGAGAACAGCTGCTCCTACAGGTCAAGAGAGGCATAGAGAGGAATTTTAAAAATTGCCACTATGAAAAAAATATTGGGAAAAAAAAATAAAAAAATTGTCTCTTTTCATTCCTTTCACACCAGGGCTGCATTCTTGGAGCTCAAAGGGCTTTAACAGGTAAAAGACTAACAAGAGGACTGAATATTTAAATACTGAAATTATCACTTCCCACTTATTTTCTGGGAGGAAGTAGAAGCAGTATTCCATCACATTCAATTTCAGTTCTGAGCTTTTTAGAACTTTTGAGAGAATGGAGAATTTGAAAAAAAGAGAGAAGACAAGTCACTTTGTAGTTTCTTAAAGTTCTTTCTCCCAGTGCAATGCCCCAGGGGAAAAAAAAGAGAATGAGCATGAGAAGCTGGAATCTGATGAAAATCTAAACACTGATACAATATTATTTTTGAGGATGCTCTGGAAAACGCACTTTTGACTCCTCTACCCACTCCTTAGCAATGTAAGTAGGCTAATGCTAGTTAAAACTCTTGGCATCTGTAGAATTCCATTCCTAAAAGCGCAATAAATCCTCAAAACCTTTTCTTTCTCTTCCCAAAGACTCATTCCTATCTATAGAAAGATTGTTGTGCTCAGAAAATATACCCAGATGAGATTTTGAGGAAACAGTGAAAAAAAATATAGCAATTAATTAGAAGTTACAAGGACTTCTGTGTTTCCTGTGGACTTCATTTTTGTATGTCCCCCTAAAAATTCTAACAAATTTGAATATGTCTGAGATTATTTATTTCTGTAAACTAGAGTTAACATACTGCTGAGATCACACAGTTTGTGAGGGCTTTTACTGAGCAAATATTTTATTAAATTATTGTTATTTCACTAACAGGAATGGAAAAAAAACGCACACACACACACACACAAAAAAAATAAAAAAGAAGTAACTTTNCCAAACCAAACCAAACCAAACCAAACCAAACCAAACCAAACCAACAAACAAACAAACAGAAAAACCTCATTTTTGATGGCCTTGAAAGCAAACACCTCAGAGATTTTAAACAACAGTTATTACTTTAGTAAACTTCATCTTAGTCCCCAAGAAAAGCTCTGCTTTTCTTGACATCAAGAGGTTTTGTTTTATAATAGAACCATTAGGTTTCCAGCATCTTTGGATTTCCTGATTTCAGAAATTCAGTGTAATTGTTTTTTATTTTATCAAATTTGCAAGTGAGGGAAAAAATGTCTTCCTCTGCAGATGCTTTTAGGACTGCCCAGGAGGGATTTGGAACACAACTTCTGTCAGCAGAGCTATAAGTCCAAGGCACTGTCCAGGCAAAAGAAGGGTGTTGGTGAATATTTCTGCAGATGAAGCTGCAGCACAGTACCTATGAGCAGTTCCTTATCTGCCTATCTAAGTATCTCCACAAATTTCAATGGAATTATCTTCACAGAATGGGCCTGAGTTATGGATTAACCACTTCTTTCCTTCTATAAATCAGAAACTTAACTGCTTGGGGCAGTAGCTACATTATTTGATAGAGAGGCGCAACACCGTTAGGCCTGTGCAGGGAACCAGATGATGCTGGTGAACTGCTGTCTACTTTGTATGAGTTTGGGATGATGTGATTCATTGCAGAACATCCCTAATCTCATCTCATCTGTTGAATATCCCAATATTGTCTGGTGCACAGCATGGGCTTCTACTATGTGTTTTCATCTGTAGATATAGTGTGTGTGCTTCACTCTCTTATATAAATCAGAGAGGAAGAGCAGAATATTTACTTAAAAACTGCCTTTGTCATCCAAACCTAAAAGCTTTTATAATTTATTCTCTTTCTTTACCCAGAACATTTAAATCCCTTTCATCATTATAACTGTCATTCTGCTATGTCAGAATAACAGTTAAACTACTTTAAGTAGAACAAAACCATATTGAATTACACCAGAATTTGCAAAAGTCTATAATAGACTCTTATTGTAGAAAAATTGTGGGTTATTTGGGGAGTGCCTCAGTGGGGAGGAAGAAGCTCTAGTTTTCTTTGCAGACTGTGAGCATGAATAATTTTTTGATCACATGGAAAATGCACATCCATTTTACAGAAAGTAAAGAACACATTATAAACCAAAGAGTTACTATAGTAGAAATAGTGTAGTAAATAATTAATAGCCAATCAATACCAAAGAAATCTTCTGCAACACTGCCTGGTAGCTGTCAATGATGTGAAAGAACTGAAACACTTTCTCAGTGTCCTGCAGATCTTGAGTAATTTCTCTTCATTTAGTGACTTAATTGCATTTAGAACAAGCCGAAGTTCCATGCCTAGAGGTTGTTCTCCCCACCTATTTACATCACTGAATCTGCTTTCAACTTTTGATGTTTGTTGTAAAAAAATAGCCTAAGGTTACCTCAACAGTTAATGCTGACCACACAGCTATCACAACAGAAGAAAATTCACCGTTACCATGTTCAAAGTAGCAGGAGTGAAAAGTTCTGATTGTAATTGTCCATCTCTCAAAAGCAACCTGTACATTATCAACTTATTTATAAATCCAGCACTGGCTTGGAATATTTATTTCACTCAACACAAATTCAGTCTGCTGTTTCACTTAGGAATTGTAGAAGAAGTATTTTAAGTACTTTGATATATAAAGTACTTTTGAGTACTTTGCTGCAGCCAGCGGTGTCACTATAAACCCTTCCTGGCTACTATCTTCATCCAGGAGAGTTCAAGATCACAAACCAGTGAAAAAGACTCTGTGACTCTTTGTGAACTTTTCATTAACTCTTGACTTTCTAATAAGCAAATCTATGCAAGGGTAAAGTTTACCTGACTTCTTACCCCTGTTTGGAAAGAATGAGACATTTTTTTTCAGCAATACAACCACTGAACCTCTGTGATGCAGTCAGGCTCACAGTCAGCATTCATCTGACTCTTTGTCAACAGCTGAGACAAGGTAACAGGATCTGGCCAGATGAGCAAGAAGTTGTCAAAAATTACTTTTCCCATTTACAATAAATCCACATGACAATTTAAACAAGGAACTACTTGAGAAACTTGTTGAAGACAATGTGAAGCAAGCTTTTTTGGAAACAAAGCCTGGAGGAAAGTTTGTGGTAGTCAGGAGATTCTTCCCATCCCAAAGCAAATGATATAATAACAAATAAATCACTTGGAGTTTTGTTTGTTTGGTGGTTGTTGTTTTCTCTTTTGTCTGAAGAGCATCAAAATAAATAAAAAAGTGGAAGGGAAAAATGTTAGTAGTATTATTAAAGAAAAAGGTACTAAATTCTAAGAGAAAATGGGTTCTCACAAGACAGCAAAAGAAATGATGAGTGAATATTGGAAATTTCAAGAAACATGAAAAAGCACAGGGAATGAGAAAAGGCAGTTATTAAAGAGTGATAACTGATGGCTCAGAGCGGAAATGTAGTATCTTACAATGTGAATCTGCACTGCTTCAAATAAAATCTATGGAGGAAATATAGCATAAAATTCAAACTTAAACCAGAAAAAGAAAGGTGTGCAGACATATTGATCAAGGAGAGGTAGAGAACAGAAAGCAAGTAACAAGAGAATGCAGATATATTCATAATAAGTAATTTAAACACTATTAAATAAATTATCAGGAAAAGCAAATAAATAATATAAAAATAAAAAGAAGCCAAAGGCTCACTGAAGGATAAAGGATAGACTGAACTAAATTAAAAGGAGAAAGAGTGCTATGACCCACCCCTAAGGTGTAGTAGCTGAGGTTCTTGTTAATAAATCCATTGGGTGCGTTAGAGAAACAACACTGAATAACTGGTGTTTATATATATAAATATATGTGTATTATATGTGTGTTTATACATATAAATATATGTGTGTATAGATGCAGATAGATCAGAGAGACAGAGATGTAGACATATGTAGACATATATAGATCGATAGATAGATATACATGGCAAGTCTCTTTTAGTACCATTTGCAATGCAAAGGAGGTATATAGCCATGTTGGTTATCATCTATAGAAATATAGCAACATAAAAGTATAAAGAAAATATATTTATATAAGGAAATGTGTATATATAAGGAAAAGGAAGAAAGAGAAGCCAAGGACAAGAGTAGATAGTGGGGAGGGAAGTTATCACTTCCCATGGATCAAATAAAAAGATTTGACTATTGCTATTTTGATGTCAGGAGGTCAAAGTGATGGTCACAGTCTTGATCCATGAGGGGTGGGGTAAGCCCATGAAAGAAAAAGTTCAATAGGTTAGCACATGTTCGGGTTTGGGTGGCAACACCCAGCTACCTCCCCTGGGGGATAGTCTTTGATTGTCTGATACAACACTATGGATCATGTGCAGTCCTTTGGTGGAAGGCTCCAGAAATGAACCTGGGAATTCTTTGGGGACTTTTGACAGTGACATGTCATCTGTCCTATAACTTGGAGTGACCTTTGCTTGACTAGTGATATATATACGCACAGTTTCTTCCTTTTTCACAATTTGCAAGGGTGGGATTTTTTTTGTCAGGATCTTTAAAAGGGAATATACTAACCAGATATCGCCTTCACCAGGCCTAGAATCAGTGCCATACCATCTCAAACTCTTCCCTCTTGTGCTTATCTTGAGCTCCAGCTGTGGTGGCTTATCTTATGGCTTACCTTCCATCTGCAGCTTTATCAGTTTTTGAGACAGACAACTGTGTTCTTTAACTTCTAGGGCAAAGAAGGTTTATGGTAAAATTGAAAATGGAAAACAAGAGTCTGAAAAATAAGGTTTTAAAACTATGGACTCAAAAAAGATGCTTCAGTGAAAAACTCTCTCTTCATCACATAGGCAAGATTGTTGACAATCCAAATAACCTATGCATGAAATGCTGTAGAGGATTAATTACCACTTGAAAACAGAGGGTAGTTAGTGTAGGATATAATTTCACACAGACTTTGGTTTCTGGCGGAGTATCTCCATGTCTTTTGTGGCAAGTACATAGAAGCCACCTTCTCTTCCATCCGGATTAACAGAATTTGCTATCCCATCGCTTATCTGAGAAAAAGACAATGCTTCTGTGCTATTATCTGTCTGCACTGTGCTGCTGCTCTTAACAGTAACACCAACAATATTTAAAGCAACAATTCAGTGCAGTAATGAGTATTCACTTGTTTTAATACTAGTTTTCCTTCAGTTTTAAGATCTCCTTCTTCAATTTACCCTCTCTTGGCTCACATCACACTTCCATTTCACACAAACCTCTTCACCAGTCATGACAACTGTTTTATTCAGTTCTTTAGCAAGGAGGGGCAGGAGTCCTCACTGCTTTTAGAAATAAATTTCAGAAACATTTCCCAAAGCTTTCCCATGTGAAAAAATTAAAGTGTGGGCAGTCATACTTGTAGGAAAGTATATGGCTAAGTTACTACTGACAGTAATACTGGGACAGGGAAACAAATGGAGGTCTAATACTTCATTTTTGTCATTTATCACTACAATTTTTAAGGGGGTGTGTAAACCAAATACTCTTTCCACAACAGAGTGAAGCTGAGGCCTCTTGTAATGAGCTGCATGGTCTAACTAGTCCCTGTCTAATTTCTTCTCCTACCCTCACTTATTGTTAATGCACTCTATTTTGCAGCAACTCCCAGTAGTCCCATAGGTGGGATCATTGCCTAAAGGTGCAAAAGACACAGTTTGGTAATGAATTTTAAAAACAAGTTCTCTGTACACTGTTATTTAACAGAGGAACAGCATGTAATTTCAGAAGGCTTTTAGCATTTTGCAGGGAATCAAGGAACACCAACAAAAACTATAGCTGCCTTTAGATTCACCTTTTTCTATCTCGCAACACCAACTTCCACAAGATACATCATAAATGAGCATTCTTCTACCAAGAAAATAATTTATCATACACCTTAATATTTCTATGGCACTGAGACGAAATTATACTATTCATCTAACATATCTTGTGTAATTCTTGAATAGCTACATTTTATTAGGAGGAAGATGACTTACAAAACACAAATTATTCCATAAGAAAGGACTTTTACAGCATCCTAATTTTGTGAGTTGCATAAAGTCAGTTAAAGTCAGTGTTCATCACAGAATTCCATCCTCTGTAGCGGTGGACCTCTCGGCTAGCCCTGTCCCTCTCACTACAGGTGCTGCAAGCCACAAAGGCAAAGCACACAGCCCAGTGAGTTCTTTTCCCCGATGACGTTGGAGCTAAGCTGGAGACGCAGTCAAAGGCACGAGGAAGAAAGGAGGACTCAATCTTGAGCTGAACAAGGAGGGCGTTTATTAGGGGAGGAATGCCCAGGACTGAGCAGGGATCCCAGGGTGACATCGGGTTATAAAGGGAGGTGGGTACGGTGGGAGTGGAAAGGGATCAGCAAATGGGAAAGACGTAGGGGTGGAGTTGGATCACAGTCCATCAAACCTAAACCCAATGGGGAAGGGCACAGGGAGGAGGTTCTGAGCCCCAGCCAATCCCTCGACGTTCTCCCTGGAACCTTCTGGAAGCCAGGGAGCGGGCTGGACAGGATTGACAAGGGCCAGTGGCAGGGTTTACAATGGATATGTGGGAGGGGAAAGGGACAAACCAACTTGGGAACAACCAAAGGGGTACAGAGACTAAACCACTGAACATTACAGAGAACTTAATACAGTATTCATAAAAATAAACCACTACAATCCTCCTCTGTTGCATTTGCTTAATCTGTTTCAATGGTTATGAAGACAGTGCTGAGGACATGACTACTGTAAATCGTTAGTGCACTGTGTTGTATATGTCTGCTGTCACTTTTAAACAGCAGTTCTGGGAGATATGAAAGACCACATTCAGTAGCTCTCAATTAATTTTGGATATGTCTGGTTTAACTAAAAGCATTCATAACTGTTCCAGTGCTGAACCATCAGCACTGAAAGATGTTCCACTACAAATGTTCCTTCTCCACTCTCTTCTCTAAGTGAAAACAATAACAGCTCTTTTTCAAGATATCAAATCCTTTGAGTTGTATTACTACAAAAATAGGTGACTTCAAATTTTGTTTTCTGCAGAGGTTTACTTGAAAACTGTTATCTTAAAAAAAAAATTAACAAATTCTGGATTGAAATAATTAGATAACGCAAGAAGCCATTGAACTACTTTCAGAGTTCCAACAAAGTAAAAAGGCCAGTTTAATTAACAGTATAATAATTAATGTTATTTTTTTTACTGGCACCAAGAATCTTAAAGATGTAGGAGTTCGATTTTGGTGTTTGGAACCTAAACAATATTGGAGTCTGGTTTTGCTGCTTCTTCTCACACACAAAGCTAAAGCAACAAATCTCCAAAGAGCTCTGCTCTTCTAGAAATGTGAATAGCATAAGAAAGTGGTATTTTCTATTCTCTCAGAATCTGGTGTTGAAAAAGGAAACTAGGTTATTGCTAAATCTGATTTTTGTAAGTGGAAGATAAAAGGGATGTGGAACAGAAAGAATTACCTTTTGCTTCTGTGGGATAAAGTACATTTGATTGGTTTGTTTCTGCTGTGTTAACACTGATACAGTATCTGAGGCTTTTTATGAAGACGTTTCTAGAAGATTTAAGCCTCTCCCAGGCAAAAAAAGATATATTTAAATTTACTGCTCTTACATATCAGCATCAGAATTGCTCCTGTCTGTTGCAATACACAAAGAAATGAGGAAGGTGGGACATTATTCAAGGAGGAATTCCTAAAGGCATGGGAGCAGGCTGTCTCCCTGTGCTAAAAGATGAGCTTTTGCTTATAATGGTATAGTGCCGGTTACTTTGAATGGTCCTGAATAATAGCATTCATTAGAAAGTAAGGGGCTTGCACATGGAGATGTCAACTGTTTGGAGAATGAGATGCTACTGTTGTTATTACTAGCATTAGTATTAATATTAGTATTGTTATAATAAAAATATGGAGAAAGAAGGAGCTGTCTCCGCTTCTCTGGTTTTCCACTACAAGCATCTGAAGTTTTGCTCTTACAGCTCTGCCCCTAGTGCTTACAGATTTATAGAAAACAATGAACTAGATTCCCAAGCTGTAGCAGGTTTGAGGGTGGAATAGTTAAAGAGATACAATGAAATCGGTGAAATTTGAGCATCTCACTACTCAGTGAAAATTGGTAGTATATTCCCTCAGGCATTTTTGAAAACCACATCTACAACTGTGCACTGATTACTTTAGTTGCTTTGTACGGTTTGTAATCAAAAAAGGATTTTTATTCTTTGCCTTGTTTCTTAGTTGTGTTTTTAGTGCTTTCATTAGTGGTTATTACCTATAATGGTTATTGCACATAATTCACATGGTATTATTTTTATCCCCTAACAGGATAAATGTGCCATACAGGAAAGCATGAGGATGTGATGAAGCCTTATGAAGAAGGAATGGTCACATCAAGTATATGTTGCCCACTGCACAAACACACTTCCTTCCTGACAAAATGTGAATTAAAAAAAAAATCCAAGCCATAGAAGTTCTGGGAAAAAAAATGTCATTTCTGTCCAGATTTTACTTCTACAATAACTATTAAATTTGGTCCATGATCATAATGCAGTTATATTTCTTTGATTTTCCAAATTACTGCATTTGGTACATATTAATCTCTATGCTGTGATAAATAACACAGAAACCAAATAGAACTGGCAGTGATAATTGTGTACAGAGGACCATGAAGCACCTTCTTTAACTTTTTGTAAAATGATTATCTAAGATTCCCTTTCTGCCACACCAGCTCAATAAGAGTGAATAAAACTCTATTATCTATAATTCTGATTCCCTCAATAACAGTATGAAAAGTTATTTATAATACTTCAAATTTAGTAAAGCCATAGGAAATACATATTAATTTAGCACTAAATAATAGTTTTTGCATAAGGACAGAGTTTCCTGTTTTACAGCAGGCCAGTGCTCATGAACACTCAAATTTATGAATGCAGAAATGGCAAAAATTAATTACTGGATCCAGATGAAGTTTTCTCTGTCTGCATGTACTTACTTGGGAAGATTGACCTGCTTCTGCTGACTGAGGGAGACAGAGCTGTAACTAACCCATAATCCTTCAGTCAAGAAGGGTATACTGGGCAGGGGAGAACGTGGAGAGGCGTTTTGGAAATTGTAGGATTTCAGAGCATCTTTTTGGCCACTGATCCTGATAGTCAGCTGTGCTTGACTAGACATCATGAAGAAATATCAGCAGAAAAGAAGATAACTTAGGTTTTATATTCAAGTTTACCTTTCAGTACATCTAAAACACATTTCTTTACCAAAAAATAAAACCTAACAAAGCAAGCTATTAACAAACATGGTAGCATGAAAATACAATCCAGTAAGCTCTTTAACTGTTAAAAACTGAGTATACAGGCTTTTCTGGAAGGCCCATCATATATATAAATGAAGCAAGCCCCTAACTTAGGTCCTCTACACAATGATGACTTTATCAGCTCCAAAATTTTGGGAGTATAACGAATACAGAGTTCAGGGTTAAAAACCAAAACTACACAAACACAAAACCAACAAACACAACAAAAAAGCCCTCCCCTCCCATAAAAACCAAACTAACCAAACAAACAAAACCCCAATCTTTTAGACGCAGGAAGAGACTGGTCTGTCTTTGCAACACCATTTATTTGCTTGCTTTGCTGCTTCATGTTATTTTCAATCTTATCTGAATCATCAACCATAAAGTAAATGATGTCTCCTCTTTATTTTCTGTCTTTGTTCTTCCTTTGGAAAGACTGACATTGCAACACCTTCATAAAATAAGTACATAGCAAACTTTTTGAGTTTTGTCTCTGTAATTCAGATAGATGCCTATTCCCTTGAAATCAATTCCCAAATTATAAATTCATGGTAACTACTGGATCTCTCACACACATACATTTATATATTAAAGCTGCCAAATAGACTTGAATTCCTTTTCAAAGAATTATAACACATGGAAAAGCTGACACACAAATTGTTAAGTCTGCATGAAAACACTAGGGCTACTGAAAAAGAAATTTCCAAATCACCTTTTTTTCAAAAGTATTGGTCTTGTATTTTTGTTCAAGCCATTATTCAAGATGACCATTCTGGCTTTCCTATGTTGATAAGCTGTCCCGGGAATCAGGTAGGAGTTAGTTATTTGCATAAATTTACTGAAATCATGTGATGGTATATACAACCATTTCAGGTATTTGCAAGATCACAGATGAATTACAACCATTAAATTGTTGCCTTAGTCATCACATGGATTTCTGTGTTCAGTTGATTCAACTGTTTCACGTTCTTCTTACTTAAAAAAAAATAGAAAGAAATTGCTATTATTTTACAAATTTAAAATCTTATTCATTTCTGTAGCAGTATTTGGAATTTGAAGGTTGAAAGGCAAAAAACAGTGTGGTCAACAGTAAAAAAAGGGGAAAGACTGATGCTTTCCTTTTCTAAAATAACTTAGAGAAAGTATTGAGGATCTTATTCCAAGCTATGTTATTTCTCAATAATGACACAATCTGTCACATGCCATGGAGATAAAAGTTCCTCACATTTGTTCCAGATGAACTGTAAATCCAGAGGACATAGGATCTTCTGCCAAGATCCACCAGCAAACAGCAGAGACCTCAAAGCCACAGAGATATTTAGACACATTAGCAAACACTTGACATACACTTCACACACATCTGCTTGAGTTTTGAAGCATGGTTTTGGTCAGAAAGCAAAGCAATATTCTTATCTAATAGTTCAGGCATTCAAGAGCTTTGTTGCAGTAAAATTGTAGGAATAATTTAAGCAATGTGCACAGTATTACTTTCTCTGTTATTCACCCAGAACTAATAATGAAAGATATGACATGAGCTTTGCATTTTTCAAAAGCAAATGTGCAGAATGATTTCTGCTAACAGAAATCCACCTTCATCAGTCATATCTGGGCAAATATGAGGAGAGGAAAATGAAGAATAACAGTGAGAGATTACTGTCACAAAAATTTTTCCACATGATAAAGAAAGTGAATTTTCATTAGAAAAAGAGAGTTTCAATAGGAGAAAAGCAGACTTAGTTTATTCTTTCAATGTTAACATGAGCATCATACTGTTTATTTTATTTGTTATCATAATTGCCTATTATTAAAAAATCTTGCATGCTTGAAACCTAGTCTGTAATCAGATTTAAATATACATTGATATAATTACATGCTTGGTATACCATAAATAATTTTGAATCCTGACCTTAACAATGCTACAATGCTACAAATTAAGACTTATGCTTGATGTTGCTACGAATAACCATTTAAATGCATATATGCCCTAACAAGTTAACACTTGCTATATGCTTGGCACCTTGATTACATATAGTTTCTCTTGGTTCCCCTCTGTCCCACAGCAGAGGGCATGGCACTAGGTGAATTTTTAAGTCACTTCCAACCTGAGTCATTCTGTGATTCTTCCAGTTCTAAGCTTTTAAATTTAGTCTCTCGTGGTCGAGTCATTCTACCTTGATGGAGCCATACAAATAATTAAGACATTCATTTGAACAAGGCTCAAGCACTGGGCACTCAGATATTAGGCAGCCAGTGTCTGAGTCTTTCTCAGGTACGCATCTGTCTGGTAGCCTCCAAGACAGTCCCTGGTTTTACTCCTTGGTTCAAGGCATTTAGTTCATTCTTTTTGTTTGAAGACTAAGAGAGAAATCTACCTCCAAAAAACCTGTGATCTTGTGATTTTGGGTGTTCATTGCATAAGTGAGAAGAAGAAACTTGAATAATGGATTTCCATACCTGAGGTAAGTTTTCAGCTCTTAAGAGAGTACAGTCAGACATATTTCACATTTTCCTGTACAATGACCAGAAGTCCATTACATAATAACTGGAATCTTTTGCTGATGAAAACAATAGCAAAGCTGTCAGAACCAATGAGGTGAACACTGGTTCTCAAAACATATGGATTTCCCAGGAGTATTGTTTTCCTTCTGCTATTTCATCTAATGTTGAACTAAAAATGTTAAGGATACATTTAAAAAGTTCCAGAAAAACACTAATTTTGTAGGAAAAAATTAGCCATCCTTATTATGAAAACATCTTTCTGCATTAGTATTACAAACTAAGATTCGAGTAGACTAGATATTCACTAACCAAAGAGTGAACATGGTTTGGTACCTTGCAAGGTGGTTCTTAGACATACTGGAGCATCTACTGCTTATAAAGAACCTCAACCATGAGGGAAAAAAAAAAAAAAAGTCATCTTAGAAAACTAAGCTTTCCTCTCTCTGTACACTTTCATATTCACCAAAACAGTCTGTTTCAGATCACTGATTTTAAGCCAACAGGAGTAAGGACACATTACAGAAGTAAATGTTTGCAGACTAAAGCTCCATTATATGTGCATCACTGCAACCTTTTTTTCAATATTCAAAAATCTCCTGAGCTTTACCACAGATATTTACTAGCTGATGTAGACTCTTTGTGCTTCAGATGTTAGAATTATATGCTTTTGAAGCAAAAGATACATCTTTCATAAATGAATGTGGAAGTTCTAAAGGAAGAATGTGCATAATAAACACTGTAGAATTATGATTTTCAACAGAGGTTTTTTCTGGAGGAAGAGCAGTTTTGTGGAGACAATGAGCATATACTTGTTAAAAGCACACAGAAAGAAACATAAAGACTTTTGTCAAAGACAAGACAAGATCTTTGAATAAACAAATACCTCAGTTTTGCAACAGATTGCTTTTGTGTATTTCTTAATATACACCATCTTGAAAGCTACACAGATATGTTGCATATTTTTCATTTTATATGATACTAATTTGTTCAGAACAGTTAATTTCTTGTATTCTAAACATGATATACTAGCAGAGCAACACATAAAATTAATTTTTAAAGAAAAAAATCCCCTGTTTATGTACTTATAATGGAGTCAGGAACTCTAAATTGCATCCTTTTATGAATATTAAGTCACACTACAAAGAGGAAAAGAGAAAGAAAACCTCTGAGTTTAACACAGCCATTTGCTTCTAAATTTCTACTCAAACTACCAGTTGTTTTCTATTTAATAAATTTCTGAGACGCCTTGGCTTCCAAAGGAGAAATATGAAACTGTTTAGGCATCATAACTTAAATGTTTACTGGCATTTGAGGATGGAAGGATTGAACTGAGGAAGACCTGCCTATACAATTCCAGATATGTTCCCCTGAAGATACATGCCCTAATATAAGTGAATGAAAACGTTTAGTACAAACTTAAATTAGCTGGAATTTCACAAATGGCGGCGATTTTGAAGAGATAGCTACCCATAAAAACAGGACATATCTAAAGCAGGACATATCTAAAACGCCTCAGGATTAAAGGGATCAGTGATATGATGGAACAAGGTTGCTTTTTTTTTTTTTTTTTCTTTTCCCCCCAGTTGTTAGCTCACTTTCACAGTTAATCATAGTTCAGCATTCAAACCTGAGCCATCTATTACCAAGTTGAGGAAGTGCAAGTGAACCTTCAGTGGAAAGGCTTCATTTCTAACAGCCTCATTGAAAGAAAAGACAGCAATAAAAGGACAGATTTGACCATATCTGAGTGAAGGCTGATACTCAAGATAATAAAAAAAAAATCTGCTTGATGTTATTTTTGGGGTTTTTCACACATTCTTTTTCTTTTTAAAATCTTGTATTTAAAAGCACAGAGGTTTAACTTAACTCTTCATCTCTTTATTTATTCAGCAGTTTTAAGAACATCTCAGAAGTATCTCTTCTTGCTCATTTCTCTTTTCTATTGTTAAAATTAAATCTGCAAGCAATCCACATGCAAGTATTCAGGATTATGTTGTCTGTATTTTGTTTTTTTCTTTTTTCTTCAAACAATTCACGTTAGTATTCTATATCTCATTGCATCCTAAGGACAAACATACTATAAAATGTTCTCATAAATCAAATTTAAGTAAACTACAGAGGTAACAGTGATAAAAAAAGTCATGCCATGCTTTGTCAGTGGGTTAGTGGAGAATGACCCATTTTCATATTAAAGTGATAAAATTCGTAAGATAAAACACATAAAAAATTGTGACATTTATACTGCTGAGACGCCAGGGAGATTTAGATCAAACCTGTATCACCTATTCATTCTGAATAATCTGGAAAAGCAGTGTATTCCTAGAGAAACAGGTAAAAACAGATATCTTTATTTCTTCTCCTTTGGGACCTGGATACCAAATTCAAATGAGAAAATTCCGACATATTAAAAATAATAGATCATATATAAAATAAACCTTTTTTTCCTTTATTTTTTTACTTACTTGTTTTTTCATGAGGAAGTGCACTAGGGAAAATATTGCCATTCAAGACAGGTAGTCTCGAAAGTCTACCATTAACTGCACCTACAGATAATGTTGAGGCACCCTCAGCCCCAGTTAGGTAGTTTAGATGGGACACTTGAAATTTTCACTCCCTGACATAAGGGAGTGAAAGAAAAATCACAACTTTAAAAAAA
>VYXD01001317.1:348194-360841 GCA_013397195.1 Hylia prasina
AAAAAATTTCTAAGGTTAACATCTTTATAATTCACAGTGGTGTTCATCACTATCTAATTATATGAATCTTTTGGCTACCAAAATGACAGCAGCTACACTGTTGATTCTATGAGGCTTTGGAAAGTGGCAATACTCTTGAGAGAAAATAATTGAAGGGCACAGGTGCTCATTTTTCAAATCCATAGTTACAGTATGCACACACAAGGATAGGAAAATTTATCTCAAATAGTTCTTGGATAAGTAATTGGTTAAAAATTGTGGCTTATAGCTAATAGAGAGAAAACTGTAACTATAAGAATGAAAAGTCATAGTTGAACTCTAGCAGTGGTCAGCTTTCTCTAATTCTTTTCACAGGTACTTATTATATAATTATTTTTTTATTCTTTTCAACTGACATTTTTGGACCGTTTCTGAGATAAATATATAGACCATCATTAATTTGAGTCCAAGTCTGTCTATGCTCTATTCTGTTTTATGCAATGTACATAATAAATTCTGCGATTAATTTTGAAGTTGTGGTTAGTTTTTTAGTTGTTAAAGCATGAAAATTTGATATTAGGTATTATATATCCCAGATTCCATGGAATATGCTGAGCTGGAAAGGACCATATGTGTATGTATATATATATATGTATAGATGTAGACTTTTAAACAAGTGAATATGTATGCACATATTTACAAAAAGGATTTTTTCTGTACTTCTGTGTATGCACAACCATAGACACATTTGCATTATTAAATTTTTCAACCTAAATATTCATTTGAGGCTTCTAGAAGGAAATTGATAAAATTATAAACAGATATAAATATTTCTGAAAGAGGTGCTGTGCAATATTGCTTTCTCACAGAGCTGAGCTTTACTCTTATGAACACACACTATAAAGTGACAGCTTTCAAAACAATTTTCAAAGAAAATAATAAGAGGACTTTCTTCCTTCTGAGAAACCTGCAGGTCACTGATGAAAATCTAGATATAAAAAA
The DNA here is from genome assembly GCA_013397195.1 of Hylia prasina. Lineage (NCBI taxonomy): Eukaryota > Metazoa > Chordata > Aves > Passeriformes > Sylviidae > Hylia > Hylia prasina. Next base: position 349,176 of record VYXD01001317.1, read on the forward strand.
GCATTTGAAACAAGAGTTTCTACATTTTCTGGTTTTTACCTACTGCAAGGTCCTTCTGCTTCACAGAAATTCCACACCTCTGTTTACAAGGTAAATATGCATAACAGGGTTTTCATAATGTCCACTATACTCTACAAAGAAAGCTAAACAAAAAATACTGTATTATATTTTTTCTTCTTTTATTTATCTTTTATTAATATGAACATTCAAAGTTGCTGTGAGGACATAAGAATTTGCCTTTTAGCAAGCATATGAGCATAGATTATGTTACCAAACAAATTTAAGCTCTGCATTCCTCTTTTCTATCAACTATGAAAAGCAACCTCAAGACTGATTCAAATATCAACTAGACTCTGTCACAGGTGAACATAGGGCTGTGCTCTTATACTGTGGGTTTGATCAAAAATTTTTCTCCTGCTGCTAACAGTAAACATTCCTCCTCTCATTTCTCAAAAGCAGGAGCCTCTACAGTTTATCACGGAGGTGAACCTGTCTCACACTGTTAGCTGTTAAGGTGTCAAAGGATTGTATGCATCAAAACACGGCTGAAAACACAGTGCTCTTGACTCAAAAAAAAATGTCTGGGTTGAGATATCTTAATGTTGCCAATCAACAATCTGGGTAGTATTTTTCAAAATACCGAAAAATGTTTATGATGAGGTTAGAAAGATTTTATATTTCCAGAGTGAAAACAATAAACCTGTAAGACAGTCATAACCAAAATAAAGAGCTGTTTTTACTTCAGTAGTATATGATAGTATATGATTTATGATTTATCTTATTCAGATTGTACAGCGAAGTGTTTCACTGACACTGTAAAATTCTGTTTTCATTGTACACTAGCACCAGATTTATCTGCCCCACATTTTTCAGCTATGACACTGAGCACACTTTTTGAAGACACTCTTGAAATTTTCAAGACACTTTCTGAGAATTTTATGTGATGCCAAAGGAGTGGTTGAAAAGCATTTCCAAGTAGTGTATATTAAATGTTTGGAGAAAACAAAATAAGCAAGGATTGTTCAGACTAGATTTTAATAGTCATAAAAGACACAATTTTATCACTTACAAATATTTATTAATGAAAAGGACATTAATCTTAATTTACATCATTTCATGGTGACATGGACTTTCTGAATGAGATTGGTACTTTTTACTGCATGAGTAAAACACACTGATGTCGGCGAGGGCACACGCTTTCAGCCTAGAGGAGTGAAGGAGTTGTGCTCAACTGACCCCTTGTTCATACACTGCTCCCAGATGGCAGGAGATCCATCCTGAACAAACCTAACATGACAGTGAACTTACATCTCTCCTTGGCTGATCAACAGGGTGACGTGTTACAGTAAAGTCTTACGAGAAAAGAAGGTGGAGATAGCTGGACATAAATGCCGCAAAGGAGATGTGTGCTGTTTTTTCCTGGAATATAGTTTTCTCCATAGTAGCTAGTATTGGGGTATGTTTTGGATTTTCGAAACAGGGTTGGCAACACATTTCTTGTCACAAAAAGAGCCTAGGCCTCTCCTGCTCCTTTTCCCATTCCATCCCAGCAAGGATGTTGAGGATCTACAAGGAGCTGGGAGGGGACATAGTTGGGACAGGTGACACCAACTGACCCAAAGGGTATCCCACACCATATGAAATCTTGAGGAAGAAGGAGAAAGAGGGGAATGTTTGCAGTGGTGGAGTTTGTCTGCCCAAGTAAATGTTAGGTGTGGTGGAATCCTGCTTTTCAGCTTGAACACCTGCTTGTCCATGGGAAGCAGGAATCTATTCCCTGTTTTGCTTGGCTCACAAACATGGCTTTTGCTTTATCTATAAAACAATCCTTATATCAACCCACCAGTTTTCTCCTTCACACTAGAGAAGGTGGATGTCCAAAGAAGATTGTGAACCCCAGAGGAAAGATCACACTGGAACAGGCTCCTGGCAGGACCTGCGACTCCTTGGAGAGAGGAGCCCAAGCTGGACCAGGTTTGCTGACAGGATTTGTGACCTTGTGGAGGTACAACACTGCAATGGATGCACCCATTGAAGAGACCCAATCTGGAACAGTTTGTGAAGAACTGCAGCCTGTGGGAAATGCCCATGGAAGAAGTTTATGGAGGACTTTCTCATGTGGGAGTGTCCCTGTGCTGGAGCATGAAGAGTATGAAGGGTTCTTACCCTTAAGAGGAAGCAGAGGCAAAAATAACACACTGCAGTCCATATTCCTTGTCCACCTGCACCCTGGAGGAAATGCGGACTAAAGCTGGTCTTAATTAATAAGGTAGAGGGGAAGGGATGGGGTTTTAAAGATTTGGTTTCACATAATTCAATTAGATTGACAATAAATTAATTTCCCCAAGTTGAGCTTGTTTTGCCCATATAATGGCTGAGTGATATCTCTCTCTTGATTCACAAGACTTTCATTATTTTTTTCTCTCCCCTGTCCTGCAGAGGAGGGGAGTGATAAAGCAGGTCAACCCACTACATTGGAGTTAAACCATGGCAAGCTGGTATAATAGTAAAAAGTAATTAATGAGTAAAGTGAAAATGTGTCAGTAATTTAGTAACAACTTTACCAATATTTCTTTGATGTTTTATTCATTCACTGTTCCCTTGCTTCATTTTCTAATTCTCAAGATGCTTTATTAACAACAGACTGCCTGAGTCTCTGACCTGTGTTAGCTTTGGGTCTAGTGAACTCCGAGGGATCAGATTTAAGTTATTTGTCTTTCTCACCCAACCTCTCTCCATTAGAGTGAGAAAAGCTGGAGGTCCTGAGTCCAAATCTGCAATTATTTTTCTGTGTAAAGTGTTGTATAATTCCTGCCACATTGTCATCTAGTTAAGATAGCAGAGAGCATACTAATTTTTCAAAACGTAGGGCAACTTCTTAGTCAGGCTTTCTGTGGGCCTTTGGAAGAAAGACACTTACTTACTGCTTTGAAAAATGCAATGTAAATTTTACTTGATTTTTTCCTTCCATATTATTTTCTAGAACAGTGATGTGCTCCCTTGTTTTCTTGCACAAGATTTTCTTGTAACTTATTATAAAAACTCTAGGAAGCTGTACGTCATACAAAAGAAATTTAATTTCCTGCTGAATGAAAACGTTTTAAATCCACTCGATTCATAGATAGTTGATAAATGAATTTGGGGTTAAGTATATTAATCTTGAATTTTTGCATTTGGATTAATTTGAAATGAAGATATCACATCTTAGCCTTTGTTACCAATAATATTCTGGTTCTAGTTAAAAGGGTATTAAAATGTCAAATTTTGCTTTGTCTCAGAAAATGTGTCAGGGCTCCAAGGCAAGGATTCAAAAGGGCTCCTGACAACCAGAAGCTCTAGACCCGTGACTCGGAGGTGACCTGAGTCAGGAAAAGGATTCTGAGGAGTTACCACAGCATTTAGTGTTTAAGTCTACCCTTCTCTCTATCAGTTCAAGATATATTTATGCCTTGATCTGAAAAGAGTTTTTCTGCTCCACAGGGCTGTAATCAACTGCCCAGTTCTGGCATGAAGATGGCAAATCAAAATCACAAAGGTCAAACATGAGGAAAATTACAGGCACTGTCTTCAATAGGCCAATAATATAAAAAAAATTTAAAAATCACATTGGGTACCTCTGTCACCAGAAATTATCCAGGAATTTTATCTCCAACAGATGAACACTGCTGCTGATCTTTCAAAGAACCATCAATACTCCTACCGTCCCCACAGATCATCCCCTTTCTGTTCACCAGTATGTACTAAAAGAAAATTTGAAGAATATGATGGAATTGTTAGGGCATTCAAGCACTGAGAGTGACAAAATGAGGGAAAACAACACCTTTTTATATAAGTGTTATATTATTTTTATAAATGCTATAGTGAGTGGCACTATACTGTATTTTAAACTTAATGAAAAGATATTATCACAGCATAAACCCAATTGTACATACACAGATATACCCTTGCAAGATTTGAAAGATTTTCTAGAACACTTCCCTTCGTTTTCCCCCCATGTGTTACCTACAGGACGGGTTACATCAGTTAACACAGCATTAATGTTTATGCCTGCTTTAATGGAGCTTTTTCCAAGAAAGGAGAAGATTATTTGATTTTGCTCATTTTCACAGACCAAATAATTTAATCATTTTTAGGTGAAACTATTTCTTTTCTGGTTTACATTATGAAAAATTTTCAGGTTCTACTCAGAAAAGTATTTGAATACTAACATTCACTGTACACTCAATACACAGATCTCTCCTAAGAAAACAACTTTTGTCTTTCAAATTGTTTGTGGAAAATTAACATATTTCTATTCACCTGACCATATTAAAAGTCACTGAATTTTGATTTTTTATGCTTTTTAAAATGTTGTGTTACATTACATTTGACTTGGTTTTGTGCAGTAGTTATCTTTGTAATATGTATTGCAAAAAGCATGTTATTTCCTGCAGTTTTAAAAAAATATTAAAATCATAATTGTAGAAGAAACAAATCATGTAAGACACATTTTATGCTCATTTATAAAATCTAATGGCTTGCACAGGGAAGCATCCTCTCCTTAAATCTCTGATATCATATTCTATACCACCAAAACTTGGCAATATTTTTCTTCTAAAAAAAAAAGAAAATTTTTGAGGCAGGGAACAAAAAATTCTCTTCATGAGCAAAATAATAAGTTTTTTCATTCTTTTGATTATATGTCTAAATGCCATCTTAACTAGGATAGTTATGCAGATTCTTTTTTTCAATGATTCTCATTTGCAAAGAGTAGAATTCCATAGAAAAGGTACAACTCCAATCATTAGTAATCCTCACATCCATATATTTCCTTTTTTTGAATATATTTAATAGCAACAGAATGCTTCTACAGTACAAAATTATTCAAATTTTTGAGATACTTTTTTCAATCCTTCCTTTTTAGCTAAAACTTCTCTTTCTTTCATTACCTGATTTTACATGTGACTCAAGAAGATAAAAAAATCCTTTCCTTGTCTAATATTTACCTGCTTCAGCTATATATAGATTCTGTTACTTCTTAATCTTTTAGCCAAAGTATAGGTCTTAAAATCCTGAATCACTCCAGCCCCTTCTCCCAGCACATTTTTTCCATCATCTCCTCATAGTTTCTGAGGATAAGTAAAAGAGAAATGAACTGTAAATTCAGAAATCAAGCAATATAATATTTCATCATTTTCCAGACATATGCTTTTTGTGCTGTCTGCAGCCCATATTTGCATACTTGGGGAAGCTTCATCTCACTGCAAACTGATGACTAAGATGCTATTCACCTTCACCCAATGTCACTCAATCGTGCTTAAATTCCAAATAGTTCAGACTATTCTTACTAATTTCGTTCATGGTCTTACGATAAATTAAATAATCATTTCCCTAAGATAGCCCCATTTCCCCACAGTTTTTATGTGGGTTCTAATAAGAGGGTTCCTGGTAAATTTATGGAATTCAGAAGTGCTCCTTCTGACATTAATCTCCTTTTCCATGAGTTATTTCTCTTTTTCCTTTGATGTTTTACAATTGAAAGAAGCTGTGAAAGTTCCCCACTAGCGCTGAATATTGCAATATCAAAGGCATAGGGGTTTTGGAAGATGGGGAACTATGGGGGGAAAAACAAGAATCTTGACGATTCAAAGATTTCTGCAACCAGAGGATTGGTGTAAGCCACAGGCGATTTCTAGGTTTCATTCCCTTTTATCTCCACAGTTTCCTAAATTTTAACTCTTCTGACAGAGACAAGCAGAAGAAATTCCAAAATCTCCTTATGTTTCTTTGAAGTTTTTCACCTTTCCACATAATGCTAGCCCACTTAATAAATTATTTTTTATCAATTTTATAGTCATGGAGCAGTCTTATGCACAACTAAAAGAAGAAAGATGTGGCATATGTATGTTAAACTGCATTTCTTCTGGAAGCAGTTTAGCTGGGCAAAGAAATGCTTCATTCTTGCCCACAAAAAATTCCCTTTCACAACAAATGTGATGAAGCCCTTTGTCTTCTGCACTGAGTCTTCCTGTTTCAGATGATCAAGACTGTGTCTTTCTCAGTTAACAAATAGGAAATGTGAACTTAGTATAGGTGTGCTGTCAGTAGATGTCAAATGGTTCTCAGCCAAATGGTCCTATGCAGAGGACTGTGCACAGGTAATTGTGCAAGCTCCTCATATGCCACATGAAGAAAATTAAATACACTAGACCTATACCCAAATTTCAATCCCCAGCTATTTTCTGTGCAGGAGCTACAGTGATTCAGAATCACTGAGTTTCTTTCCACACTTGATCATCACAGATGAGGCAAAAGAAATTTCATTATTTCAATCAAATTTTCTCTCCTGTGACATGTTACATTGCAGGCAGCTCTTCAGAATTTTTTTTTAAAGTTTGAGAGGTAGGGTTGTCAAAAAAACTTTTGCCCTTAAGAGAGAAAATTCTGCCTTTCTTGCATGGAAGATGGAACTGATGTGATTAAAAACTAAAAACTAAAAACTAAAAACTAAAAACTAAAAACAACTAAAAAAACAAACAAACAAACAAAAAAACCAAAACCAAAACCAACCAACCAACCAACCAAACAAAACACACCCAAAAAACCCCAAAAAAAACCCACAAAAAAAAACCCTTTTAAAAAAAAAAAATCAGAAAATTCATTGTGTCATGGTGTAGGGATCTTTTTCTTTTTTTTTTCTTTTTTTTTTTTCCCTACACTGCGCTCATTGGTTTGTTCATGTACAAAAGCATTTCATGTGGCCTCTATGGAAAGGTGTTGTTGCCATATCCATGAGCTTTACGAAATATGAAGAGCTCATTTTTCTGAACAGCCACCAAAATTGGCAAAATAATTAGTCTTGGTGAAATTAGGCATTCTGAATAATCCAAGTTGAGTTGAGACATTTAGCCAATAGCCAAAGAAAAAGAACTATAGCATCTAAGAAAGGAGCTTCAGTGCTGTCACAGTATGATTTAAGACTAATGACTGTCACAATATGATTTAATGACTAAGATAATACCGTTGAGTAACAATACTTTGTTTTTTTTCCAGGAGGCTCCTCCTAACTTGTTTTAAGACAATGTAAGAACTGAAGATAACATAAGAACAAAAACTCTTGCTGTAAATTCTTGGGTGTGCCTTGGGAATTCTAGACAATGAAGTGTATACAGAGAAAAAAAGAGAGACTCTTAGTCCAAGTTTAATTCAGAAGTCATATTTTGAGATTGTTTATTTGGAAGACTGTTGTTGCAATCTGATTCTCTAATCTTGACTAGGCTGCTTCGCTGTATCCTCCACACTGCAGGAGTGAGGTCAGTCTGGATGAAAATGATGATTTAAAGGTTATCTGTCTTCATAAAGGTCCTAAAATCAAACTGTTATGGTAAGTCCCTCTAGATAATCTAACCCTTAGGCGACTTATTATTCATCAATCTACAGTAAATTCTCCATGGGGTTGGTATTGCAAAATATTAAGTTAGGGTAAAAGTTAGTAAAGTCCACAACGATAGAGACAAGTGAGTATTATGCAATCTAATATACCTGTTGCCCACTAGACAAGGTTTTGAAAGAAAATATCGATTCTGACAAAGTTCATTTAATAAGTTGCAAAAGATTTTGTAGATATCTTCAAAAGGATAATTTAAAAAAAAAAAGTCATATGCGGGTAAATAACAAAAAAATTGAGAAACAACAAAGAGGGGAAAAAAATATGTAATTTTGCTGCAGATCCACATCTTGACCATGGTATGGCATAGGTAAAGAGGTATTACATTTCTGTATGCCACGAGACATTCTGGTCACCAGCAACAATCTGCAGAGCTCTGAGGTATTATCAAAAAGCAGAAGTTTGTCTGAAATTCAAGATTTATGTGAGTACATTCCCCAAGTGCCTCTGAACGGGAACGTCATTTACAATGAGCACAATGCTCACCTTGTATAACTTTTAATAGAATAGGATATCTGTCATTATGAAAAATAATACCAATAGCTGTACATGATTACTAATGCAAGACAGTTGTCCTGGAAAATAATTTTATTAATCTTTTGTTGCACAGAAATATTTAACACAGTAAAAAAATAGAACTAGTCTTTTAACTATTTTACTAGTGACTCAAAGTGTTCAGCTTGCAGCACACTACCTACAAGAGATCTTTTAAAAGATTAGAAAATATTATATTTTTAGAGCATTTATAATGGCATAAGTTAGTACAGGGTATATGCAGCGCACAGAGCAATATGAGCCTTTGTACTTCTTAGTTGTTCTGTACAGTAGTTGTACCAGTTCAAAATTCTGGATAAATCCCATCTGTCAGAATTAAGGAAAAAACCAAAAATCAGTTTAAAAAAATGGAAATAAATGCATCGTCAACTTGACTGTTTGACAAGGAGACCTGTCTACTACCCATTTCACTGCGTGTGTCTTTCTTACTGAATTAGGAAATCAAGCGGAAATCCTCTCTGGAATATCTATAACATATCTACTCTTTCCCAGGGTTCTACCTCCCCTGACATCTGCTGCCTTCTGTTTTGGAGAAATGATGTTGAAAGAGCTCCCTGATTATGAAGAAAACAATTAAGAGAAACTGGGTTTTATTTCTGAGGAAATGACAAAAAAAATTACAAAAATTTTTAGTTTTCAACAAATCCCAATGGAAAAACAGAATAGTGGTGTTTATAAGCCAAAAAAATTTTCATAGCTTTCTCCTTTTAAATGATATCTCTTATTTTAGGTTTAGAAGGGGTCAAACAACAGGTGGTCGGGGCACACACATATAGTAACAGAGGAGTAAGAATAGATACAGAAATCTGTATCTTAACAAAACACATTTACATATTTTACAGTAAGTATCTTTAAAATCAGAATTTTAAAAATTATAAAAGCATACAATTCTTCAATGAAATAAAAAATCTTTGTCTTAGCAGATCTAATTAGTAAGAATTGATTCACCTAATGACTTAATATTTGTTGAATCATGTGATATAGGCCCATCTTGACATCTGCAGAGTCACCACAGTATGACTTTTACCTCAGTGAAAGGAACAAAGTCCTCCCCAGGCCATGTGTGCTGTACACCTGTACCTATGCTTCTGACTGGACCTGGAGAAAGAACCTGTGGCAGCCTTTCTTCTTTTGAGCCACAGGGTTCAGCAACCTCTTGATTATACAACTCTGTGGGTTCATTCTGTTTAAGTCACTTAGTTAATGAATTACTGACACGTCATACAGTTCTAAATTGTCCCATAAAGTTCTTTCACATTTCACCCATCTTCTGTTAAAAAAGGGATGTTGCAGTAGATGAAATGTTAGCCCAAACTATTGTGGGAATTTTTATCTTCCCCAATCATATATAGATACACACAAATGTAAAAGGCTTACAACCAAAAATATGATGAAAATTTATTATGCAACTACTGTATTTTTTATTAGAAAATCAGAAAGGTTTTACAGGGAAAAATTGTAGCTGACACTGTGATTTTGGTGGATGCAGAAAATTAAATCATACTTGCACCTGCCTGGAATCAAACAGGAGTCCTTCACTATTACAGTGCTCACATTTGTGTCAAAGATGGTACAATGAGTTTTATGATGAGTTTAATGAGAGCTGATGTTGTTCAGTTTAGTACAGAATTAAAATCTGATTATATCTCAGTTTCTCTGAAACAAATCCTAGATTTGGCAATGCAGAGTCTTTTACAGTGCAAGCTGTTGCGCAAAGTCATTCAAGCTGAAAAAGCCCCAACACCTCACTGAGAGAGATTTGGTACAGAATGGAAAATATCTATCATTACTGGGGCTCTGGTTTTATGCTTCACCTTGTCCAGGCAGAGCATGCAGAGTCTACATAAGGATGCAAAAAATACAGTAATTTGAAAACAGATCAATCAGATCTTTTGATATGAATTTTTAAAATTCTGTTTGAAGTAGAGTCAAATTTCTTTTTTTTTGATGAAAGCCTTATATAGTCAATAGGAAAATAAATAAAAGCTGCACAAGGAAAAAAATAGAGACTAAGAACAATTTAAGATTTAGTTTGTTTCTTTATGTCCTTAACATCCAAGTATCACTGAATATACATTACAGAATAAGACATTCAATTTTTATTGGGCTTTTAGGTAGTAAAAATAGTGTTTAGTTCACAAAACTAAGAACAAAATTTTAACCTTATTTATACAACACTGTATTTTAATACTGACAAGTAAGATAAGACATGCTCATTTGGAACAGCATTCAAAAATAATTAAAAAAAATCTGCAAAAATCTTGTATTTATTTGGAATCTTATATTTATGTGTTTGTCACAATTCAGATAATGCTGGTTTATAATGATAATTCCCAGAGACAGTGAACAAGTCTAAAAAAAAAAAAATCTCTAACCACTGTTTTATATCAGAAAGATCAGAAACCTGAGAGCAATCCAAATCATCACCAGTGTTACTGCAAATATATATTTGCACACCCTATCTGTTCTACTGGGAGATGTATTTCCTAACACATAACAGTCAGGCAAGTATTAACTCCTTCAGTTTTTGGGGAGTTTGATTTGGGAGAACAACAGAACCTTAAAAATTATAAACCTTAGAATGAAGCCCCATTTTTACTTATACTGTGAACTCTGTTCATAGCTCTGTCACTTTTGAATTTACTCTAGAAGCTCTCCACACTTTTCTTGCATTCTGAATTTGACTGCAATTCCTTCTTGTTATATTAAACCATTTGTTTGAATGTTACCAGTATGACATCAAAGAGCCTTTGAAGTTCAGAGGAAGTCTCAGTTCTGGCATGTATTTTGTATATGTGTGGTAGCCCTAATTTAAGTTTGATTAAGTTTTCCTTTTTTTATATATTGCAAGCTTGGTTGAGGCAGTAATTTCTGTTCCTGAGGTTCCCCCCTCATTATCACTAGAACAAAACCTAGAATTGGATTAATATAAATCAATGACTCAGAACTTTTAAGAACAATTGAAATAATAATAGATTTATAAAGGCTTAATAAAGTTCTATAGCATGAAAATTAAGGGAAATATTTCAGCTGAAAGTACCTTAGGATTTCAAGAACAGCAAAGGTTTTATTTAAATGAGATTACTCCTACTCCTCTTTCTTACATAAAGAGAAATTCTGCAACTGGAATCTGGCATAGCTCTGAATTCTTTGTATTAATAGTAGAGTAAGGCTTCTGGGGTTGAATTGCAAAATATCCAAGGACCTGGCAGAACTGAATAGTTCAGCTGTTCTTTCACTCTGTTTTTTGTCAGCACTGAGTCTCATTCAAATAATTTACTGGAAAAGTCATGAAGTATGCTCATACCTTGCTAAGCAGAATGGGTACATTCATTTCCATCAGCACACCAAGACAGAGTATATATGATCATTCCCCCTAGGTTCCTTACCTCCCTGTGGGCTCTGAAAAATGTATTTGAATGGGTCCTGGCTGTGATGTTTCTTAATTTGCCAGCCAGCATTTAGTGTTCTCCATACCACAGAAAACAAATTAGTGCATCCTGAGTGTAGTTGGTCATCATCTGTAGGAAGCCATGAGGGAAAAGGAAAGAAAACCAGATGTAATCTTGTTGGAGTCCAGGACATCCCTCTGGCCACCCTGAAGGGTTTGGAGACCAGACAGGGGGGTTTGAGATCTGTACAAGGGGGTCAGCCATCCTCACACAGAGCCCAGGAGGACACTGCT
>VYXD01001317.1:361147-395429 GCA_013397195.1 Hylia prasina
ATTCAGGTTTTGAATAAAACTGCTAGTGAAGAAGAAGGAATCCTTAGTTATAGTTGTGCAGTTTTGTGTCTTTCTTAATTATATTGAATAGCACAACTCCCCTTAGCAGCAAAGAATTACTCTTTGTGACGGAACAGAGGTATCTAAAAGAGATTATGCATTGCTCTACATAACAGCATCCTACAAGCTCATTCCTACGCAAAACACTTTTTGCTTCTTAAAAGGTAAATAAGATATCAAAGTAAACGTTAACACATCCTTCACAATGCCGATGTATTTCACAAGACTACCTGACAAATCTAGAATCCATAGTCTTGCCCACCACTGGTTTGTATACATAATCAAAAAAAAAAAAAGGTATCTTGATTTGTATCTTTTTGTGTGAATAAAACCTTAAAATAGGTCCAGTTTTTCCTTATTCTAAATCAAGTTTATTATTTTGCTATTATAACAAGTGTTTTGAGAACAGTTAGTTATCTGATCAGTGGGATACAATAACCCATTAACATCACATGATGATGACAAAAAATATCAGTCATGAAAAAATGTGCTTAAAAATGCTAGCTGTCAAAACACCTGTTTGGCCACCCTCACATTAATACATAAGATAGGATGTATTTTTACACTTTGTGAGTGAAACATTGCTGTTCTCCTTGCACTGGTCTTCAGAGATGTGTGTTTCATTGGGAGATATGAGTAAAAAGAATTACAGACCTCTTTGACACCAAAAGATTTATCTCACAAAGGACTGAGAACATGTCTGTTTAATCAACCTGTATTTTTCTGGGTTTTTTACTTGTAATTTTTGTCAGTCAAATAGCTTGTAAATGCATGGCCAAGTGAAAGAATATAGGATACATACAAAAAGCCAACACGACTCCTAGAAAATTTACCTGTGAGGCATACAGTTTCAATTTTTCCCTAACAATTTCATTCTGCCTGAGCTCTTTTCAGCCTGAGCTCTATAGGTGCCTTTTCAATGATTTCAGGTTGGTTCAGTTCTGTAAGCACCAAAATATCTTCAGGGTCATGTAAGCTATGAAAAACAGAAAGGGTAATTTTTACAGTTTAATTTGAGTTAGGATAGATAGGAACTGTGGAGCTGTGGAAGAAATTACCAATACAGACTTAATTGATATCTTACATTTAGTACAAAACTCTTTCTTCTGCTCTTTCTCTTCTTTCATACCATCTCCTAACCATTTAGGAGGCAAGGCAGCCACCCTATCTGTCAGTCCCTCCCATGCAAACCCACATCATCTTCTGAACATCTCCTTTGCATTCCCTCCTGACTTTATCACATATTTCTTTGCTTTTTTAAACTTCTGCCTCACACTATGACAGTGTCTGCTTTTAAATCATCCTTGACATTCATGCTTGTCTTTTCAGCTTCTGTTCCTTAGTGTCTTCTCCGCTGTATTTCAGCCTTGTGTCTATGTGCACATGACAGTGGAAGATTTAGCAATAACTTCTTCAAAAAGTCCAGACTGCTTCCACTACTTTCAGCAAAAGCTTTTAATTCCTTCAATACCACCCTCTCTGCCTGTCACAGAGTTCAGAGCTGGAATTCTGAAACTATTTGCCTGTGGCTGTTGCCATTGGTTTTGAGGAGACTAAACAGAATTGAAGAAAATTGAGTGTGATACATGGGTAGAGTGATTTTTTATCTGTCAGTCTGAAAAAGACTGTGCAGTACAAGCACACCACCCTCCACCATCCTTTTTCTCCTCTCCTTTGTTTTTTGTATAACAACAATGATCTTTGGGCAAAACTGTATCAAAAATTAAAGGAGGCCTTATTTCACTTAAATGGCAAACTTTAGTTCAAATGTCCAGAAAAGAAACCCACAAAAAAATCACAGAAATTTAGTCTCTCCTAATTTGCTGTTAAACTGATTAAACAGAAGGTAATTCTTTTACTCAAGTAAAAGTATTTGGCTAAAAGTTTTCAGGTAATTGGTAATAGGGTTCTAATTTTCAGTTCCTGACACCTCAATGTATGTTTATTTCATGAATAAAATAAAAAAAAATATTAGAATGGTGGATGTCCTTCTGCATGAAAAAACTTCAGCAAGCTGGGATTCTTCACTTTAGGAATTCTGTTAGGAGATTAAAAACAAAGGTCAAAAAAAATGAAAACTTTGTGGAAACAGGGAAGGTAGGTTTATTCACTATTTCTAGCAGTGGAAAAAAAGAAGAACCTGAACCATTACAGAGCAGCAAACATTCACCAAATTTTCCTCACCTTCCAACACCAGCATCTATAGTGGCAATGGAAGACTATGCTACAGGTGCTGCATAGGCAACAAAGTAATTAGACTTTATTGTCTGGAGAATTCTTGGAGAATATAATTCCTGAATGTTATGGTAGATAACAGTCCAGATACAGTCTTCAGGTCACAAAGTTCCGACACTTAATAGTGCTGGAAAAATATGATGCATTTCCCTCTTCATTCACTATTTTCTCTCATTAAGGATGGAGTACACATTAAAGCATATTTTATTCTATGTTAACAACTTACACACTTTTCAGAGATAGTAACCACCTCTTGGTTTCACCTGTTTTTATGGAAAAGAAAAAGTGTCCTTCATTTTGGAAAAAACCCACATTTCTCAGGTATTTGTTTAATTTTTAAAGTTGCTAGAATTATTTATTACTTCAGTACTGACAGAATGAAAATGATCACTACATATTTTTCTGTTTGCTTTCTCAGATTTTTTTTTTAATTATTAATGGTTTCCAGCATGTATACTTGAGAATGGGTAGTTATAAACACACAGTTGAAATAATCAGACATGCTGAGAATTTTAAAACCTTGAGAAGGGAAGCTTAAAGACAAACAACTACCCACTATTTCAGAAAACAGTTAATTAGTGAAATCAAAGCTTGATGAATGAGAAAACTGTATTTTACACACTAATTTCATCACATTAATGAAAAAGAAATACTCGTATTTGGCAGAGAGCACAATATTAAAATTTACAAACCTAAAGTGAGCTTAGGTCACTGAAGCTCACCAATGCCTTCGGTTATCATACATAATTATTAATCTTTCATTTGCTGCATCCACTTGGGGAAAAAAACAACAACAACAACAACAACAACAACAACAACAACAACAAACAAAAAAAAACCAAAAAAAACCACAAACAAATAAACCAACACTGACATACAATAATAGTAGGATAGGTTTACAAGAAAAAAAAAATCTTTTCTTTCTCCTTAGCAAGATGTTCATCTACTTATGACCAAGTTACATTGCATTCGTCTCTCTGCCAGGTGCTTGACAAACTATTTCCTCATTAAGACAGGGTGAAAAAATAAGATGAAAATTCCTGTAGGTTGATAAAAGGACAAGGAAGACCACTCACCATTTACTATAATGATCAAAACAGATTTGGCATGGGGAAAATTTCTTTGGTGTATTGTCTTTATAAAAGTAAAGTAGTATAGTGAGAAACCAAGACATAGGTAGAGGACTCAAAAGGTCAC
This sequence comes from Hylia prasina, assembly GCA_013397195.1. Classification (NCBI taxonomy): domain Eukaryota; kingdom Metazoa; phylum Chordata; class Aves; order Passeriformes; family Sylviidae; genus Hylia; species Hylia prasina. The sequence goes on from VYXD01001317.1 coordinate 364,640, forward strand.
CACATCTCTGCTTCACCGCCTGGAGCACCTCCTCTCACTCCTTCTTCACTGGCATTGGTGTCCGTAGAGTTGTTGCTCTTACATATCCTCACTCTTGTCTCACACATCTTCTGTACAGTAATTATTATTCTGTACAGTAATTTCACTTTTTAAACATGTTTTTGCAGAAGCACCAACAGCATGACTGATGGACTCAACCTGGATGAGCAGTGTGTCTGTTCTGGAACCAACTGAAACAGTCTGGAGGTGTCTATGTCTCCTCATAGAAGATACACCTGTAGTTTTCCCCACCAGAACATGGGCACCTGAACCCAATACACCAATTTTTATGTTCTACAGTTTTAATGGAACCTTAAAAAATGGTTCTAGCCACAGTCTTAATATANTCAGAATTTCACATTCTCTTAGATGTGTCACAAGTTTAACTGCTTAGGATGGATTTCTGGTGTCAAGTTAACATTTTCATATCACAGATAAAGAGGTTTAACTCATGATTATTTGTGCTTAAAAAAGCTTAGAAGACAATTGAGGGTAGAAATTTAATTCTTCCTCCATACCTTTCATAGATGATGTTCAGTGTAATTCCTGGAAGACAAAGTGTGCTAGAGACCACAAGGACATCTGGCTTGAGGTGTGTGGTAGCTCACCTGCCTCCTGGCCTGTGTCCTGAAAGGAGACAACTGAAGTGCAGCCTTAACTTGCAAAGATATATACAATTATACAGCATCCATATTTTACACCAGACAATACTGGAGAGACCTGCCAATTAACACTCATTTGAAGTTTAGGACAAAGATTTGATCTCCCAAAATGCTAAAAATGGCAGAAAACATTTTCAAAAAGAAATTAAAGACCTCCTGAAGATAGACAACTAAATACAAAATGCAGTACCAGCAATCTCCCATCCATGTGGAGAATTTATTTGATCCAGTAGTCTGGGGCTCTGATCCTTGCAGTTGCAGGCTAAATAGAGACTTGTGGTTTAGGTCTTAAGGCTGACCAAAGTTGAATTAGCATTGCAATTGTCATCTAAACACCAGATACCTTTATTCCAGGCTTTGGAGCTGGCTCAAAATGTGTTTCACGTCATTTTCTGTTAATTTATTTTAAATAAGGACCTGACCTCAACTTGTCACAGAAAATCTGACAGCAAATTCAGCACAGGAGAATACAGAAGGCACCATTATTGTCTGCCTTCGCTGTCACACAGCTTTGCAAGTGACTTTGAATAGAAAAGTTGTCTCATATGTGGTGGGGGTGTCACTGCTCATAGTTTTTTACAAAGGTTGAAGAAAACAACTTTTTAAGTATAATAATGTAAAAAGAAATTGAAAATAAAATAGAGGAAAAGTTGGGAGGAAAGCAAAATCTAGGTTATGAATCCATAAGATGAGCAGATGAATACTTGTGCCCCACAACACCCAAGGGATCATGGTAGCAAAAGAGACTTGGGGAATCAACTGCAGCACAGTGAAGTGCAACTGATCACTGTCCAGACTGATGGACAAAGCAGAAATACATTAGCAGCTGATAGTTCACTTGGAAAAAATGCAAGAAATACTACCAATAATCCTCTGTTTTGGATATTTGAATGTACAAATAGAAAATAGTGATGAATGAAAGCAATGAATATGAACAATAAATTTACGTATTGACTAAACTTATTTTTCATATAAAAGGTATTTTTCATATACCATTGAGAGTAGAAAAGAAAATTATGTAGGATCCAGATAAATTTGCAACCATGTAAAATGGAAAGACTGCATGTGCACCTGTTTCTAAATTCCAGGAATTCTAGGAATTTCTTTTTCCTAATTTTTTGCTGAGAGTATTAGTGGTCTCTTTATATTAGTGTACTTGCAAAACTATTATGCTAAGAACAGTAATACAATCAGTTTTTGTTGTTAGAGATTACCCTAAAACCATATGCAAAGCAAAAGCATGAGCAGAAATATGCATTAAAATGCTTAACTCCTTGTTATTAAACAGTGGTGAGTGAATACAGTTCTTTAAATAACCGTTAAGTGTCAGAGAGATGTTTTAATTTTTCTTAATGATTCAGTAATCTCTGCTAGGGTTTGAAAATCCCTTTTTTTATTCTTACCTCTGGCATGACTCCACATACAGACACTGAATTTCAACCAAACCATTTTTCTTCTTACCTGACTAATGTTTAGTAAGTAAATAATGTGAGGGTTATTCTGTTTTATAAGGTTTGATGAAGCCCTCAAATCATTTGTAAATTTTATATAATTCTTCCTTAAAAAGTTGGATCAAATTATTGGTAGTATTAATGAAATGTGTACATGCAGATACTAAAAAAAAAAAAAAAGGTCCTGTAGCCACTTTCTTAAATTACTAAGATGTGGAATGGGGAGGAATGAAATAAATAAATGAAAGAGAATGGTTTAGACATTTAATGGATAAGAACAAGAACTAAAACTGTGGATCAAAGAGATCAAAACAAGGTCAAATATGTGCTGAGGTAAACTGACTGAATACTGCAGTGGATAAAGCCTTCTATATCTATATTCCCACAATTTTAAAAGTCTTAAAAATTGCACTGTTAAAATAAACTTTGTGGTTTCTGAAGTTTTGCACTATGGAATTGCTGTTTCATTGTTCCACTGATCCATTTTGATTTAAGCCCATGGATTCTAAGGTACCTTAAGTTAGGATCTTTTAGAAAAAAAGACTTAATCAAACTTTTAAGGATTTTGTATGAGGTATGAAATTCAAACAAACTCAAAGACTGCGTCTGTGTGTGCTACCTTCATATATCTTTATGTACATAGTATATGACAACTGATGGCTTTTCAGGTGCTTAAATGCCAGCAGCCAACACTGGGTATCCAAGAATATTTTGAGCAGAAAGGATTTAGATAGATTTACTTTGAAAACAGTAGCTAACACTTCCTGCTGTTCATCAAAAAATAGTCTAGATTCAGCTTTGTGAGCAGGTAGCATTTCCAATTGGGAAGGCTGGTACTTGGCCAGAAGGAAGGAATTGAACACCCTCACATGAAACCCCTAGTGCTGCACAGCTGGAAAAATGGATAAGGGTATTTGTTCTTCCTGTGCTTTTCTGTTTTTCAAATAAAGACTAATCCGACAGAGATCAGTGTGTTCTGTGACCTGTGTTTAACCTTTCTCTTGTGAACTGGACAGAAAACAATGAGGAAAGTAATAGATGTGGATAAGGTGAAGAAAAGGGGTTTAGAGAAATGAACAATTTGGAATTCTGTGTTTTCTAAAGGGAAAAAAATATGATAGTGTGAGTAACTTAAAACCTTGGAAATATTTTTCACTTGAGTTTTTCTATTTATACCAGCTAGAAAGTGTTATTATGTATGTTCTCATTGAAAGAATTTCTATGGATTTTAAACAGCTTTTTTTCTTCTTTTTTTCTTAATTTGTGCTTCTTATTTATTTATCTTCCTTAATTCCCTTAAGAAGGCTGTTCTGACTGCCTCATTTCCAATTTTCAGCACTGTGCTATATTTTGCACTTACAAAATTTGCCTACTTATTTTTCCCAGATTCTCTTTAAAAGCAGTGTGATTTTTATGCTTTTAATTAGCTTGACTAACTCAACATTCTTTTTTCTTTTTGTTTATGAAGTCACTGGATATGTTAGGCCACTTTGTATTAATAGACATGATCTTCAAAGATTATAAAGATAGTAGCTTCTGCTTCTTTATGCATACAATATTGCTTTATATGATAATCCAAAAATCACCAAACTCCATAGGGTGAAGTGACTAAATGCAAATATTCAAATGGAAGATGCAAAGAAATCTAAAAAAATCTGAAGTAATAAATGGGCATGACTTTCTGAGAAAGTCTGAGAAAAACTTCTTTTGGCAAGAGTAAGTTGCAAGAAATAAATGCCTGTACAGCAAGGTAACACCAGTCACTTCATAACTCCACTTTCAAGAGAGATTGTAGTTAGACCACAGCATTCCTGCTGTGCTCTCCCCAAAAGAAGGAATAAATAAAACTTTCTGCATTTTTCCTCTGACAAAGTAAAGTCGGTTAAATATGGAGACCTGTCAGCTGGCTAATTATGGTACTTAAAGAAATATCTTCTCAGTTTACTTTTTTTTTTCTCCATACATATCGGAACTATAGAACAGAATCTTTTATACCACAAAAGACCTCTAAGATCGTTAAGTTAGCCCAACACTGTCAACTCCTCCATGGAACCACATCCCTAAGCACCATGTCTACACATCTTTTAAGACTTTTAGGGATGGTGACTCCACCATAGCTCTGGACAGACTCTTCCAGTTCTTGAAAATCCTTTAGGTGAAGAATTTTTTCTAGTATGCAATCTAAACCTTGTCCAATATCTTGTTATTTGCAAGGAGAGATTGACAGCCATATCACCACTATCCCCTTTCAGATACTTGTAGAAATCAACAAGGTTTCTTCAGCCTTCTTTCCAATAATAACTCCACCACCTTCAGGTGCTTCTCACAAGAATTCTGGTCTAGACTCTCCATCATCTCCTTAGCCCTTCCCTGGACATGCTCCTCAACTTCTTTCTTGTAATGAGAAGCCCAGAACAGGACACAGACCTCGAGATGTGTGTTGTGCCCAGTTGTCTTGGGTTATGGAACCAAAAATGTGTATTCTATTTTCGTCTGCTGAAAGCAGTTGGGGAAATGTTTTGTTTTTTTTCTTTCTCTCTTGTTACTCTGGAGGGAGGGGGGCAGATGCCTTTCTGATAATGGTTCAGCTATTAAAACCAGGTGGGGTANAAAAAAGATCTGTTATTCCTATTTCCAAATCTTTGCCTGAAAGCCCTTAATTGCAAAATTGTAGTAATTCAGAGGGAGGAGGGTTTACATTCTCCATTCTAAGGAAACTCCAGCTTTCCCTAGCAGATACCTGTCTTCTAAACCAAGACAGAAGTGCAGAGGGATAATCCCTGCCCTGGTCCTGCTGATACAGGCCTGGATGCCATTGGCCTTCTTGGCCACCTGGGCACCCCCTGGCTCATATTTAATCTTCTGTCAACCAGCATCCCCAAGTCCTTTTCCCTGGGCAGCTTTCCAGGCACTCTTCCCCAGCCTGTAGTACTGCAGGGGTTGTTGTGACCCAAGGGCAGGATCTGACACTTGGCCTTATTGAACCTCACACCTTTGGCCTCAGCCCATTGATCCAGCCTGTCCAGATCCTTCTGCAGAGTCTTCCTGCCCTCCAGCGGAGCAACACTCCCACCCAACCTGGTGTCATCTCTGAACTACTGAGGAGGCACTCTATTCCTTCATCCAGTTGAAAGATATTGAACATAATGCCCTAAGATAATTAAGTTCTACCATGGTGAGAGCATACAAATTAAATTATTCTAAAGTAACTAATAACTGAAAAACCCAACCTCACCATGAAAAACTGAGCTCATCATCAATGGACACTAAATTGTAATTGCTGCATATTTTCCCATAAGATTAATTCTATTTGAAAAACAGACTCCGAATTGTAATATTCATATCCTTGACAATGTTCTGATATTCAGACTGTTTAGTCTAAAATATTTGCTCCTCAGTTTACATGGCACATCCAGATTTTCTTCTTTAATCTTCTGTGATTAAAGTATATAATCTAACTACAGTATTTAATGGAGACAATAGTATTCGTCCTAATGATTTTTAAATGCATTTTTTGTTAAATGTGTTTTGTTTGTCATTTGTTTGATTGGGATTTTTTCATTTTTAAAAAAAAAAAAAATTGGTTGTTTGTTGATGGTTCTTTTTCTCCACAAGAGAAACAGTCTTGAAATAGGTTCATTTTCATGAATAAAATCTCAGGATGAAAGTTAGAAAATCTAAGGTGGAATCACTTAAAATCAGAATGAGATGAGGGAATTTTCATAGACACTCAATTGAATAAAATATTTCAGTGTCTTAACATCTTATTACATCTTCAAATTGCAAGAGGATAAAAAAGCATATATCTTGTTATGGATATACTGCTTTTCATACATGGACATAGCGGTACCATCATTACTAAACACAACTGTATTATCTCTAATTTGAGCAAGTTAAGATGCTTAAAGGTCCATTAAGCAGCACGTAATTTTTCCCAGACACTTCAAGACTGATAATTACCATATCGTCTAGTAAAGAAGAAGGGGAGAAGAGAGGAGGATGAAGGGAAGAATTGTGTTGGTATTCTACTAAGCAAGCCTTTAGCAATTATGTTCGATTCCAAACATATTAGATTTCCCATTGTTGAAGATTCATTAATTCATGTCAGTGTGAAATACCAAGGTGGTTTGTGTGTCTGGACACAATTTTTTTTCTCTGTCCCCAAAAATAACCTTCAAAGAAAGTTACAGTCTGTAGATAATGACAACTTCTACTTCACGTAGAGAGTAGCCAATTAAAAATATTTCTTGAAAGTTTATAGTCACAGCTGTGTAGGAGTGTTGTCATTGTTAAATACTGAGAAACAAAAGAGACCTAGAGTTAAATTAATCTACTTTATATATAGCTCTTACAATTTCTTTTGGTTTCATTTCAGTAACACATGTAGTTATTAATAAAAAGGAAAGATATAATTATAGCTTCTCCTACAAAATGTAATTTAGCAGTCAGGCTTTTGGCATGGTACATTTCATTCGTATATTTAACATGAAGAGAACTAACATATGTAAAGTGTAAACATTTACTGTGTAAAATTTTCTTTCACTAATTTAATTTCTGTGAAAGGCTTGAGAGCTTTTTACAACTTTAAAAATCTCTAAAAATAAGCACCTTAATGTAAATCTTCTCTATTTTTTACAGTAAAACTCAAATTATTAGGAACACTTCAACATTCTTTTTTATGAAATAAATTTTTCTATTATGTGAATGATGTATCTCTTATTGTAGAACCACTATCCCTTAATGAGACTTAAAACCAAGTTTCTAAGTGGATGTTACAATGACACAAGGGACTGCCATACAAAGATGACTAGAAACCTTGCAGATAAATACTACAGTTTCCATGATAAACCTCAACACTTTCCTTTTGAAATACTCCAGGCTTGTGTAATGTTGCCAGACTACATATATCAATTATAAGCCTGAATTTAAAACAGAGAATTAATCAAAATCTCTTTCTTATCAGATGAGATTTCATCTACTATGAATTCTTTTTAACATATGTTGGGTTGACCATCCTATGTGAATTTTTTTCCTTTGTCATATGTTTTACGGCTACACCAAATAATTTTGAGGGTTTTTTCTCCTGTTAGTCACTGATGTGCACTTTCACAGAAAAAGAAATCAGGCCTATTTTTTTTTTTTTTAAGTATGAGTGTGATAAGAAGAAATTTAGAAAAAAAAGTAGGATATCATATTATGACAAGATGTCTTGTGCTTCTCGAACTCTTACATCTGATATTCAGTGACCTGTTTCCCTCCAATTTTCCTTGTATTTTGTACCTGAGATGAAGAAGGAGCCATTATATATTGTTTTCAAATGGAAGTAATGAACCATATCTTTCACCAGCCTCCCCCTCCTTTCCTGAGTGGTGGCCCAAGGAGGCACTAGAAGGATGGATCATCACACAGCAACATCTCATCCTTTGTTTCTTTTCTACTCAGGTAAAATAGCTCTTTTAACTAACTTTGGTATAGAAAATGTCAGGGATCAAAACCCTTGCCCTACTACATGGAATTAAATATAATAGCCTTAGGTTTTTAAATCCCCTTGTCTTAGTTATTTTGTTACTTCATATTAGCTTTAGCTAACAATAGGTTTTACTTGTAGTTTCATCTCTTTACAATCAAAAGAATTATCACCCCATAAAAGGAGACCTATGTGGGAAAGTAAATGCAATGGGTTACTGCAGCAGATTACGCTTTTGTATTATCGATAGATATCTCTTCATAGAAGATACTTTTTTGACAATTCTGCACAAAATATTATTGCTCCAATATGTATGTCTCTCCTTGTGTGTGATTTAATGACCCATTTAATATGTTCATAATTCCCTAGGCAATACTAGAAATCTGTTTCATAAACCAGCCTTCATTTTTAATTATTATTTAAAGTGTAGAACACAAGATGGTATCTGAGATTCCGATCAACTACATGTAAAGTGGATAAGTTACATTTGAGAGGAATAGTAATGAATCTTTGGCCCAAAACCAGGCGGCGAATAAACAAAGGCTGTGTTTATTTGATAGAAATTGCTTAGACTCACAGTGGAATTAGAAATTACTATGGCTCTGAAAAATTATTAAGATTTATTTATTCAAATTTTATTTATTCAAAATTTATTCAGTTTAACTTATGTTACACACATAACGCCCAAGCAACATTTTCAAGAGAAAGACGGTCTACATTGTATCTGTCTGTGGCAACCACTTAGGTTATTGGTGAGAACCTGTCATTGCAAACATTACCCAGTAAATCACAGGATAAACTACTTAACAACTTCTTCCAGCATGGAGTATGATCAGGCATCCGGCAGAGTCAAACTATAGCTCCGCTTGGAGGCAACTTCTGGACATCCATGATCCAATCCCTTGCTGAAAGCTGTGCCAGCTGAGATCTGGCCCAGGGCCTTGTCCAATCTAGATTTTATTCCTAACATTATCAAAATCTCCACTGATGTATTTAGTCTCTGTTGCATTGTGTTATGGCACTGCATAACTCCAAGGAAATACATAAATATCTGGTGAAATATAGTCCAGCAGGGACTACTCGTGAGTACATTGATATGCACATTGAAGTGCAGGATTTATACCAGGATGTGGATATCAATATCATTATAACCTAACGATATTCCATCTTTCTGAATATTCTATCTACTACAGGTGAAATAACATTTCTTAGACTAATTGCCAGGATACAACAGAGGCACATTCTGTTTTGTGTTTGATGTATAGTTGTGTTTATTTATAGACAAGAAGGAACAGTTCCAGAACAGTGCAGGTATTCAACAACTTAAAAAATTTCCTAGGCTAAAAAATTTTCCAGGCTAAGGAGTGGAGTGGCTGTATGCGAGGCTGTGGCTGGAAACAAAGATAGAAAAATGATGAAAGATGCAGTGATTAGAAAGAAGCCTGGTCAGTCAGGCTCATTGATAATAGTGTGGGAGAGACTAAGGACGATTGCTTCAAGAGTTTATAGGGATCTTTGGAAACTGGGAAATAAGGGCAAAAACATGAAACCAAAACCAAAACATGCGGATACCTCACAAAACACACATGGAGCCTATGATGATAAACAAACCTTGCCACTCACACTAGATGTGTGGCTATGAAGAAATTTCAGGAGGAGGAGGCTGTCTGTGCCTGTGTTTTATGTGAGTCCTGTACCTGTGACATGTTGCTGAAGGCTCGCCATGCCCATGTTGGTCAGCCTCTGTGCATCTCTCCAGGGTGTGGGTGCATCTTTGGATCCACACCCAGAAAAGGGTCATGTCCCTCAGCCAGAGTGAGGGGTTACCCAGGCTGGAGTGGCTGGTGAAGGTGGCCATGCTTCTGACATCCCTTACGTCTCTAGATATTGAACTGCTATTGAAAAATTACTTTTAAATTATTTCTGTCCTTTAACTTGATCCTTTTAAAATAAAGATGAAAAGCTAAATAAAACTGAACTCAGTTACTTACTGCTATAAAAACATATACATTTTTTCTTTTGTCTTACTAAACTTTGTCAATGTTAATGTTTATTGAGCAAGTTTATTTTCCCATTCAGATCAATGTATATCTGTCATTAATACATTGCTACTGATGGTAGTAATCTGTGCACATATTTTCTAGAGAAAATATCACCTTTTAAAATGGACACTGCTTTGGTTGACATTAGTAGGGAGTTATGAGGTGAATCACGGTGAATGTGTCTTTGATGATGATTTATCTTCTTGTCTTGCTTTAGAAGTGAATAAATATAAACAATAGAAACATTCAGTTCCTGCATTCCCACAACGGTTTTGAACAATATAACTACTATTTTATTTGTTAACCTTTCTATTATTCTGCAGAATCTGATGCCTACTGAGTGGCATGACACCTCTCACTGTTTCCATTTCTTTTTCTTGTTCTTATAACTATTTCTTTTGTCTACTAATTTTAGGTTTAGACCTCTGTATGTTGTCATACAAAACATTAGTTTTCATTTTTAAAAGGACTTTAAGTCCCATCACAACTAATCTGAAAAAATTCTCCTGTCAAAAGGACCATTTTTTCCTTGGGAAAAAATAGTTTCAAAATGTAGTTTTCTGTACTTAAAATAACTTCCCTTTTTTACCAAAGACTTTTCATTATTTAATGTGCCTAAGTGCAAGAAGATTCAAGGTTTTATTTTATATGTCAGAGGTGTTTTGCCCTAGATGTGTGGAGCCTATAATTACTGTAAAACTGTACTCTTAAATAACTACATGGAAAGCTGATGTGAAACAACAGTCTAGTTATTTTTTGTTTTCTGATGTTTTTTGGGAAATCAGATTAATAAGAATTCAAATTTCTTTCTATGTGCTTGTACCTATATATATTTCATTGTGTTTTTTTGATTGTAACTCTATATATGTTATTACTTTGACTTGCCTTGCCTCACCATTCCCTTCCTCCTCCTTTCCCTTTTCTCCTTTCCTTTTCCGCTTTCCCCTTTCTCATTTCTCCTTTCTCCTTCTGTCTCCTTTCTCTTTCCTTAGATTCTGCTGGAGTATCTGACAATTGAGATAAGGGGCTTTTTCCCCCTTTGGTATGTTAAGTTCATGATGCTAATAATCAGCAACGTCTTTTAAACTATTAAAAATATTTTTTAAATAGTTATGCTTGTTCAAAAAATTCTTCTTAAGTATAAAAAATAACTTTTGGTAGACAAAAAGCTCAAGTGATAGAAAAAAGCTGTCACTGAAGTAATTTTGTCATTGTTTTTGAAAGGAAGGCAACTAAAGGAAGATAGATCTTCAGAGAATATTCATTTATTTCAATATGATTCTCTAGGAAAAAGATATCCATATATCCCTCAATACCTATTTGGTTTGCAGCTGAGAAGAAAAAAGAAAATAATAGTGCAAGCTGAAAGCCTTTTTTTCATACTGCAAAAATATCAGTGAAAATAGAACAAAAGTAATAGCATTTTTAAGAGAAAATTATTTATATATTTGAGTGACTCTACATAAATGTCATAACAGCCATCAATGACTGTAGAGAAATTAAATGTTCTACCTGAAGCAGAGGTGTTTTAATCATGATGCCATAAACTTTCTGTTCACAAGTTACACAGAGGGAATACTGAAGAAAGAATTCTGGAAGCATTCATAGAATATATATAAACACACATGAAATAGAAATTATATATATATTGGAAATCTGCCTGGTTTTAAGTGCCTTATAAATTTCAGCTAAGGAGTATGGCTTTGTTTTGAAAAAGAGGTCAAAACCCTCAAAACATCTGGGGAGAGTAAGTTGCTTCCTGCAGGTATTCTTGGAAGATATGGTCATTCCTAAGAAATGGTTAGGATAGAGGGCCACAGTGTAGACTTTGCAATGGCATTCAAGCTTCAAAGAACACATATGGAAAAGCAAATCCCATGTCTGCAAGTGCTATGTTACTTGACTTCAAATCTGCTCCTGTGTTGGAGGACCCTGATGGGGCTAAAACAGGTCTCACAGCTGTTCCCTCAAAAGGCATCCACCATGGAGGCATTAGATGAGGACCAGGCAGGCTAGGGAGAACAATGCAGCACAGGTCTGCTTATCAGGCTGCTGTATGACAAGTTGTTACTAGATCGGGTCTATGGCAAGGCAGGGACAAAATTTAAGCTGACATTACTATTTCATAGTATGTAGACAGACAAGGAGACTTCCAGTAAAGAATGCAATAGGCAAAAATCAGGACAAAAAAAGTGAGGTTGACCCAGAAATGACAAAAACTTGTCAATCTTCACAAATCATTTGGAAGTACAGATTTTGGAAAAGGATATGAGAGAATGATTTTACTTCCCATGGTAGATGCTATGCTATGCATTTCTGTGCTAATTGAAATGTGCATATAGAAAAAAAGTAGAATTGCTTCTGAATACCACTTTATAAAAATTGACTGTTATCTAGTGTATGTTGTTTGGAAAAGCCTTTCAAGAATATTTAGCATGAAGATATTATATGAAAACAAACTATGTCATTAGACTATCTATTGTTGATAGAGGAATATCTCAGGTTTGAAGCATTATTAGTATTGCTCCCATTGTTAATATCTAGCGACTAGCCTTCTTATTGAAATTATTGCTGTCTATATACATGTGATTTCAAGCTGCTGAAATCTTTTCCAGAGGACTGTAAAATGACTTTTTTTGAGTCTTCAGTAGATCCTATCAGCCTTCATGGCAGTTCTAGTTCCCCGAGAACTATTTTTTTCACCATGTGTTGTTATTAATTCAGCTTATCTTCAGGTTGGTTACTGAGCTAGGGGGATGTCCTTTTCAGACATTTTATAGTAAGCTGCACATAGTTATGTTGAGTACCTTGATTAATATTGTGCAGACCTTTGCTTTAACTGCTGGTGATAATAGGTGGAGACAGAAGTAAATCAGAATTAAGGGAATAGAATTAAAAGGATAATTAAAAGGATAATAAACTTGGTTGTACCTAATTAATTGCCTTGTATCTGCAGTTTTCTCTGTCACTTCCTCCTTTAGGAATATTACGGGGAACTCTGGAGAATTAGAAACTTGCTTATTCTTAAAAGAATAAGTAACTGTAAATCTGAGATCTGTAAAGCAAAGATATTCATTTAAAATTTTATGCTCTCATTCAAAATTAAATGACTAGGAATTCATTACCCCTCCAATTATGCAATAGATGTTATCACACACGATAAGCAGTGAGAGTGTTCAGACACTATCATGCTATCTCCAACGATGATTTTCACATGACCTTTTGTAAATTAATTATCTGTGATTTTTTGTGTAAAAATCATTATGATAAGATTACAGGGGGATGTTAAGGTTGATTATTACCCACAATATGTTTCAATTACTAAGTTATGAAATACGATTTAACATTATCACTAAAATTAATATATTTTCATTTGTATATTTAGCCTTGTCACTATGAAACCCCCCTCTCTGCAATGAGAATTTTTTCTGGCTCATAATATGGAAAGAATGTAAAAAGTTTGTAAATTTAACTTTTCTGAATTCAAGAATTGTTAAGTTACTGGGGAAAGACACAAATAACACTGTTAGAATAGTTTCACAAAACAATTATACAAAAGAAAACTCTGTGGACTGCCTAATGGTTTGCTATCAATAACTTTGGGTCTAACTTTCTGAAAAAAAAAATGTTTGGAGAATTTTTACTTCTTTTGCACTGAAGTGACTTTTATTTTTTTGTCAACACATGAAAAATTTACCTAATTTAGGGAGGTGTGGTGGTTTGGCCAAGACATGATTTTTCAGTAAGTTATAGCTTGACAAACCAATTGGGAAGGGATATGTCTCTGTGAACATCCAGGTGTTAAATTCTACACAGGAGTATATTTTTTCTGCAAGTTTGTGGTATGGACTAAAACTGTGCAAGTATAATTGCAGATTTTGAAAAGCTGCATTGACATTTATTTAAATTTTATTGTAGTTATTCTTACTTGAAAGTACAGTGCTTGATTTAGTGACAAGATTTATTGAACATAATTGTGCTTCAGTTATCTACAGCAATGTCATTAAGGGAAGACACCCTTCTGTAAAGAACAAGTATTATGAGCCTTATGTGTATCTAATGCACATCCACATAAGCATGTTGAGTCAGTTCAGCTCTCAAATATCCACAATCCTACCATAGTTAGTGTTTGAAAAGCAAACCAAGGGAATGTGCAAATACCAGTTTCATTATGACTTTGATAAAGAAAAGGGTCTGCAAAACAGATATAAGTAAAAGTGAAGTCAGGAAAGAGAACTGGAGATCATGTTTAATCAGAGATGTTGAGTATGAAACTTTTGGCCAATTCTACTGTGCCTGTTTGGTCCACCAGCATCGTGCAGTGCTCCTTCCTTCCCCTTTCCCTTTGCCTGTGTAGAGCAGTCTCCTAATGAAAACACTTCCTCAGTTACTGTAGTGTCCCACATGCTGATGAAGATAATAGACTACAGAGATTAAAAAATAATTAATTTTTATTTAGAAATGAAAATTAATAAATACATTTTTAAAATTAATTTGAAGGACCTGTTGGTTTGTTATGAATTTTGTGGGTTTGTTTTGTTTTCCCTCTCAACTACAACACAATTTTTAGTCGTCTAGTATAACCTAATTGAAAACATCTACATTCTGTTCTTCAAAAAATATAAATTATTTAAAATCAGCCAAGACATCAGCAAAATCACTAAACGTTTAGAAGCAAAGGGTATTATTTTTTAACCTGATTAGCCTTTAAACAGAAACTAGAATCTAGAATTTAGTGACCATATGTAAGACATTTAAGAGTCACAATTGTCTTAAACACTGTTAAAATTAAGGTAATTAATTTTATTAATAAAATCATTACTTTTAATTAATATTAATTACATTTCTTAATATTAAATAATAATAAAATTAATAAAACTGAAAAAAAAGGCCTTTTTACAAATTATGCAAAGAAGCAACTGCTTATCTGCAGTTGCACTGATGCCCATACTCTTCCCTCTCCTTCCTTCCCCCCTCTCTATATATGCCTCCTGGACTTCAGGAATTTGGACCATGAGTTAGGCCACCTGACAGGAACCTGAGATAAAGTAGTAAAGGTAGTACTATTATCTTAAAGGTGGTCCAGTTATCTTAGGTGTAAGGAAAAATAAACAAGGCTTGGGGAAGAAAAATGTATCCATGTGGAAAACCAGCTCAGTGGCTGCATTGAAAATAATCTCTGGCTGGGGTCAGTGAGGGGAGGTCATAGGCCCCACATTCATTTGCTGAGGCCTTCCAGCAGAGGACTGCACATGATCCACAATATTGCTCTAAAAGACAGTGTAAAACAGCCCCCTCACTGGGAAGGTGTTTTGATGTTCCCACATATAGCTGAACATATGTTAATCCATTGAACTCTATATTTCACAGGACACCCACCACAGAGAAGCCCAGGGTGAACAGGACAAATGGGATGCTTCTGGATCCTGTCTACTTATCTGTCTCTCTCTCTCACCCTCTTTCTCTCCATTGCTCTTCCCTTTCCTATTTCTGTCTCTCTTTACCTGATATTTACTGTAAAATAAAATCTGCACTGTTGATTTTGGTGTGTGGTCTTGTTTGCACCTTAATTTGGGCAAAGGCATGTCTCTGATAATCGTAATATTGAGATCATAACTTTATTTTGCTCTAGTTGTGGCATGATACTGTTCTCTGACCCAAAGTGCCTTTGAAAATAGTACAGTTCCCTCTGTGGTAGGTGGGTGGTTCCTTATGTATGAACTACTAGAAACTTTGCCGCAGCTGCCCCTTGAAGGAAATTGTATGAGAGCTTTTGGGGACAATGGCTCTTCTCCATGACCAGTGTAAAGAAAATATTTTGTTGTGCTTCCTGGAAAAATTTGTGACTAGACCAACATTCATAGAGTGGAGTTAACATGAAATGACTTGGGATAATGAGTGATTGGTTATGCAAAAATCTGAAGATGAGATAATGCTATCTTTACAAGACTTGTGAAAGACTTGTTCCTTACGTTAAATGAGGAGAACAACAACAAAAAAAATGCTGCAGGAAGAGTACTGCTTGCTGCAAAATGTGATCGTGTCCAAAAGCTTCAAGCAGAGTTCTGGAATGTGGTGAGAGAGAGAATTTTACAGGAAGAATCTTAGTATGGAGAATCCATAAAACATTTCTGAAACAGAGTCTAGTAATTCAGACCTTTTTTTGTGCTCAGTAAAGGAGTTGAGACTAGATGAACAAGTCTCTTGTTATGATATAGAATGAAACATAACATTTGCATTTACATCTGATGATGAGGAAGTAGTATGTCAACCCTGAATTAAAACTGAAACTACAAATGACTGCCTGGGTTAGCAAACTGCTACTAAAATGGTACCATGCACAGCTTCCAAGACCAAAATCTGATCATAAATCAGTCAAGATCGAAATCCAGTCAATATTAATACAGAGGGATGCCAGAGGGCAAAGAGTTAAAATCACTGGAGTAAGTGAAGCAAGGGTTATCTGCCAAACTGATGAGGTTAATTCATGGCTCCAGGGGATGGAATGGAAGTGTGCTAAAAACCCTAAAAGAAACCCAGTTCACGCAGTTAAAGCATTTTGTTATTCACAAGCTGCAGCACTTGTCAACAATTTACAGGCAGTATCACTCCCTCCAGACATGAAATTAAGCAGAGGAGATCCCTCTGAAAATATGGGCGAAACAATAAGCTCTTCATGTAATAGAAGTGGAAACTACACCTCAGAGATATCAAGTTCATGCAGTTAAACAACTTGATTCACTAAGGAGTAATGCATCAGGAAGTTTGTATTTGTGCTGGTTTGAAAGCAAAACCAGTGAGAGACTCCAAGTCAGAAGTACCATTTAATAAGAGCAAAAGAAAAGAAGGAAAATAAAGGAAAATAAAATAAATTCAACAGTACAAAACACCACTCACAGAGTCAGAATACAACCTGACACCCTGTTAGTTAGGGTGGTAGTAGCAGTCCAGATGAAANATTTTACATTTTTAACCTAACACAGTATTGTTTTCTTTTTCTGGGAATGCCAGCATTCCACCCCTGGAGAGCAAAGGTAGGGAGGCAGAACTGTCAGTAGATTTACAAGAAAAGGCTCACAGAGAACCATGAAGATACGGTTACTGATTTTGTCGTAGGTCCTTTTAGCTTTTTGGTTACTTTTGTGATGGATACAGGGGCGCCAGCATTTCAAACTGAAGTTGCTGCTTTAGTAGCATTAAGCAGACAAGAAATTTTTCCTTCCTTTTTATAATTGGTCTATATTAGGCCAAATTTTCGCTTTTCTTTATATAGGAACCTGCCAAAAGATGAACAGTGTTGGACCAACAGAACTTTCAATTGACACCGTGTCCAAGGTTAAAAATGTAAGCTGAGCTTCTCTGTACTATTGGTTTCCTACCATATCTCCTAAGAATGTATTTTAACTTTACCTCATTCTTTTATTTATGCTAATGAATATGGTAACTAAAACACATTCTGCACCACACATATGTTTCAGTTTTGGATGCAACTTACTGTGGTAGCAATTGGAGAAAAAAAAGGTACATGGGATAATGCAACTCAATACGAAAGGGAATTAATTTCACCTATGAATCTTCAAAAATAAAGCTAGTTTTTGATTCTGTGTCAGGATTAAATTACAATGGAGCTGTACTTTATGCCCTGAACAATAGAGTAAGGGGTTGATGTAAATGTGTTTGATAAGAATTTTTTGCATGACTATTTGATTTACATGCAGTGATTATATTAATCTGTAAAATAAAAGAATAGTGTTGATTACAAGACAAAATACACTGTCATAACTAATAAAATAAGTGTTTGATATAGGCAAAGCTAGACTGCACTCTCAGCTGTCTTTCTAGTCTGATCATGCTTTTTATTCTTCAAACCCATCTTTCCTGTTTTGAGTTGCTCGTACTATTTCTAAAAAAGGCTTTCTACATTAAAACGAATGTGAGAACAAGGATGTTTTTATTGCTCCCTTCATTGTGAGGTATATGTACCTGACATACAAGGCTTAAGGGAGCATTTTAAAACATAGGTAACGTCAACAACTCTGGCTGTCACTTCACACAGTCATTGGGCCTGACATGTAGAACGAATTGGAAGGACAGTGACATTCTCTGTATCCTAACACAAAACAGGGTTTGGTGTATATACTAAATTGAATCCAGAATAATGTCAAAATTTCTAGAAAATTTTTCTTTTTAGTTTTCTAAAAATTGAACTGCACTTTGGAAAGCAGTTGCCTATGCCAACTGAAACGGTATGAGGAATAACTACAGAAATGTGGGAACAGAGCTAGCTGGGATGGATAATAGCTCAGCCCAGGTTGCTTATGCAGAAACCATAAACCTAAGACCATGGGAGGTGGGATACTCAAAGGATGCTAATGGCATCATTCCAAAATAGGTCATGTCTCTGGTTCTAGTTCACTGTTGGTTCAGGACCTTTAACACATCCCTATCCCACATTCAGGATTGGACTTTTGCCCTCAGGTAACCTTATATATTGTTAAGTTAACCATGCCCCCGGGTCTTTGGATGCTGCCCCTCAGACTATGCGGTCTCTGCGTTTGTTATTTTACCACCATTAAGGTTTTATTTTTCAGGCACTCCATCATTCCTACCCCTCTGTTTTTGTCACTCTCCCCTGGCTGGACTGGACCTGGAGTTGCAGTGAGCCAGACTGCGATACAGAGAGCTTGTGATTAAGTGACATAAATTAAACATGTATTTCTCCTCTCTTTCTATGTTGGTAGGTTTTGATCCTGTTGACCATATGAACCAAAACATGAGAGAAATTTCCCAGGTGAGATCATCTACCATCAAAAAAATTAGGCATCTTCGTGTGGAATGCAGACCTTTACATATTGCTGCTGAATTAGTTTTAGCTACTGGACACTGAAAGATCAATCAAAGACCTTTCATATGAGAAAAATCTCCATTCACAGACAGAATCATCTCCAAGTTATATATTTACTGAGACCTACATCAATAGTAGTTTCTTATCCCAATATTAGTATCTTTTTCTGTTGTATTGCCAATGCAAGGATGGGCCGCTCACATTTTGAACTCTCTCTGATGCCTTAGCTTGCTACTGAGAAAAAGTAATTTTATGTAACACTAATTATATATTGCAAAACTTATAACTGCTTTTATGAAGTCATATGAGGCAAATTATTCTGGAAGCAATGTTTTAGAATAATTATCAGAAAAAATAAAAGGCTAAAGGGAACTTAATAGATCATAAATGTTTTATTAGAGATTGAAATCCACGGACCTAACGTTGACACAGAAAGCAAGGAAGTGTTGACTTATCAATTTTGATAAAAATAAAGTTTGATGTAACCAGAACTAAGTGTTATGCAGCATGACAGAACAGACATGTTAGATGTCCAATACATGGAGCAGCTGGGTATCTCATGGGAACAAAAAAAGTCCAGAATATGATTAGAAGTTGTAACATGGAAAAATTTGATATTAAACACGATAACTGGAACATTATCTATGTATTGTTTTCTACTACCAGTTCAATAACTATGGTTACTGCTTTTGCAGTTTTTCACTGCTGCCTCTTCTGTATCTACACATGAAGCTTTGTCCACTTTCAAACAGCTCCAAATGCCCCAGTGCTTTCCTCAAATGTTGGTATTGGGACTGGCACTGCTGTTCTTGGTCAGTGACATGGAAGGTGGGATTGAAGGCAACCTCAGCAAGTTTGCCACAGACACCGACCTCTGTGGTACAGCTGACACACTGGAGAGGAGGGACACCATCCAGAGGGACCTGGACAGGTTTGAGAAATGGATTTTTGGAAAGTACATGAAGTATAAAAAAACCCACAAGTGTCAAGGTGTAGTGTGTGGGTCAGGGCAATCCCAGGCACAAGAACAGGCTGGGCAGAGAATGAAAAGAGGGCAGCCCTAAGGAGAAGCCCCTGGAGTGTTGGCAGTAATCTCAACTTGACCCTTGTGCCCACAGTCCAAAAAAGTCAACTGTATCCCAGACCACAACAAAAGCAACACGGGCAGGAGGGAGAGGGTACTCATTCTGCTCTATTCTGCTCTTGTGAGATCCCACCTGGAATATTGTTTCTACTGCTGGGCCCACAACACAAGACAGATGTGGACTTATGGGATCAAGTCAGGAAAAAAGACATTAAGTTGATCGAGGAGGTAGAACATCTCTCCTCTGAGGACAGGCTGAGAGAATTGAGGCTGTTCAGCCTGAAGGGGAGAAAGCTTTGGGGAAACCTTATTGCACATTCCTGTACCTAAATGGGGCCTACAGAAAAACAGGACATGTAGTGATAGGACAAGGGGGGAATGGCTTTAAATTGAAAGAGGAAATATTCTGATTATAAGTTATAAGGATGGTACTGTTCACTCTGAGGGTGCTGAGACATTGGGACAAGTTGCCCAGAGAAACTGTGAGTGCACCTTCCCTGAAACCTTTAAGGCCAGGCTGGATAGAACTCTGTACAATCTGATCTAGTGGAAGGTGTCCCTGCTCATGGCAGGGGAGTTAGAAATAAATGATCTTTTACGTCCTTTCCAACCCAAACTGTTCTATGCTTTCAGGATTCTGC
The DNA here is from genome assembly GCA_013397195.1 of Hylia prasina. Taxonomy (NCBI): domain Eukaryota; kingdom Metazoa; phylum Chordata; class Aves; order Passeriformes; family Sylviidae; genus Hylia; species Hylia prasina. Next base: position 384,871 of record VYXD01001317.1, read on the forward strand.
TATCTTGCAAATACTAAATCTTTGCAATCTACTTCTGAGGATTTATGAACTTCTGGTTTGCTTAAAGTTTTGGTTTAGTTTTTTCTGGTTTTCAAAAATATTCAGCAGAGATAGACAGAAAAATGAATCATTTACTTCAAACTATAGCCTCACACCTGGATGTGCTTAATGTATGAAACGATACAGATACGGCTAGAATGACAGGTGTTCCAGTTGTTTATTTCTTTTACTTTTTTTTCTTTTTTTTTTTTTTTAGCTTAAATTTCAAAACACTTCAGTCACTTAAAGGTTTGACTGTCTAAACAGACTTACTGTCTTCCTTTGAAACATATTGCCTCTGATGGCTAAATAATTTTCCTGATGATAAGTAATCCAGAATCCATGAAAATAACATTTTATGAAACAAGTATGACATCAAGTAGGACATATATACAATGCAGCTTACCTGTAAAAAAATTCATTCATTCATCTTGTCATTATTATTCCTCCTCAGTCCCACCTACCCCTGTACTGTCGCCTTTTGTCAGGTGGGTCATGTTGATCATGTCATCTGTAAGCACTAAAGCTTCTGCAGGGCACTCTCCATTTATACAAAATTCATCCTATAACATGACATGGAACATGTGCAGTGAAGGAGAGAAAGGAGGGAAACATGGGCCACCCTCAGAATCACCCTCAGATTTCAAGATGCGGATTTACAATAAAAAGTCTCGATTCTTTGTTGTACCTGTCCGTTCTCAATCAGAGGTACAGCGAACAAATGGAGTTCTTAATGACCCTGACAGCTTTATGAAGCCCTCAGCTGGCTTCTGTTCTTTGAACAGAGGTTCCACCTCCTGAGAACATGTGCATAAAAAAGAAAGATGCAACCTCTCGGTCTTACCTTGTAATAATGAGTGCCCTAGGGGATAAAATACACACAGCTGCTACTTCAGTGTGCTTGAAGTTCAGCAGGTTGTGAAGTCTCATTTAGTTGCTGCATTTGCCTTTAACTTTGCAAGAGCCTAAACTTTCTTAAAATGGAGAAAACAAGATCTTGGTCCTACTGCTAGTTCCTTTTAAACTACATTCTCAACCTTTCCCAGGTTAAGTCACAAACTTTTAGACTCCTTTTTCTCTGAACTAAATCTTAATGCTATTTTTTAGTTCAGCATTCTATAAAATATGTCTTTGTTTTATCCCCTGGATTCCCACCACATTACTTATTCTTTCAAACAATTTTCTTTTTACAGACCAGAGCAGTGAATAAATAATGGATTTACCTAGAATATTAAATATTTGTTCTAAATAACTTCCAGTGTGCATGTTTATATTACATGTTTATTTCCTTTAAGAGCTGCAAGACCAACAACATAATGATTTCAGCTCCAGTTCTGCAAGTTATACCTTCACAATACATAGGAAAAAAGAGCTCCTTATTTTGGAAAGGTTTCAAAGTAATTGTCTTTATTTTTTACAGTATTATCTCTCATGCCAAAGAATTCCAAATGTTTTGTCTTCACATTTATAGCCAAACTTCCCCACTACCTGTGCTAAAGCAATATGCTTGAGAATTGGCCATCACATATTGCAATTTCCTCTGAACAGGTCCAAACTTTAGAAACTAGAGTATAACACCTAGCAAAGACTAAATTGCTGACAAAATGCAGAAAACAAATAGCTGCAAGAATGTATAAAGAACATATTGGAGGCAGAGTACAAAGTGTTTTCAAGAAATGGAAAGTCTATCTTTAATGCTAGATATTACACCCATGTCTCTCCTTTAAAAGCTTACATTTTAGTATCACTTTTTGTGTATTTTTGTACTCAAATTCAAATGGATGTGCTACACAATGTGAAAAAAAACCAACAAAACAACGCGTTACAGGAGATGAGGAAGACTGAGGAATACCTCTTAAGAAATGCTTTCTCTCTGCAGATTAACTTTGTGCTGAAGCTGACAGTTTCCATGAAAGAAAAAAGTCAAGTGTCTAATATGCTTCTGTTCCCAGCAGGCTTTTAACACTGACTTAAAAGGAATTGAAATAAATGTAAAACCAAAGAGGAAAAATTAAAATTGAACATCTGATTTACTTTTACTTTCTATGTGGGCACCAGTTCAATTCTGTTAATGTCAATGGAGCTAGAATGAGACAAAATTGGAGTAATGAATTGTATCTGGTCTCTCAAAGCATAATATATAAGAATTACGCAACATAAGTTATTTTCTCTCCAAAAAAAAATACTTTTATGGATGTTTCATTACATGTTTGTGATGTTTTGAAGCACAGTTGCCAGATAGACCAGATAGTCTCTCTTTACTGTCAAATGTATTTGATCTTCAGTTTTGCACACTAGTGAAGACATATTTTGAACTATGATATTTTGATATCAAAAGATAGTGTGATGCAATTCCTTGTCCTCACTGAGAGTAGAAGACTTCATCTACTGTCAAATTAGTAACTGTCTCAGTTTGGGAAGACACGTAGCCACCAGGAAAAGCTGGAGTTTCCCTTGGAGGGGAGAATGTAAACCCCCTCCCTCCAAATTATTATAATTCTTCAATTAAGGGCTTTCAGGCAAAGATTTGGGAATAAGAATAACAGTTCTTTACTAGGAATATTTAAAATACAAATGTAGTAGTACAAAAAGACAAGAAAACAAACAAACAAAAATCCTAGAAACCCTGACAGAGTCAGGAATACAACCTGACACCCTGTTGGTCAGGGTGTTGGAAGCAGGCCAAATAAATCCTCCTGGAGTAACAGATGTGGTTCTGTTTGGGCAGAGATGATCCCGTAGAAAAGGTCCAGTGATGGCGAGACTGGTCCCATATTCCTCTTGAATCCAGTGGAAACAAGCTCCTCTGGGAATCCAGTGGAAAAACTGGCTGGCTGGTGTTCTGAATCTCAGGTTTTTATCCAGGCAGAAATGCCTGGCTCCACTGGGTGGCGCATCTCACAATGGGATGATGTAATTGTATCAGTCCTGTGGTGAGCCTTAATGGCCCATTAACAGCAGATATCCCCCGAGGGAGAATGGGTCCTGGAAGAGATAAGGAACATTGCTCCACATGGTTTTAACAGTTGGTCCATTAACAGAAGGCATCCGCCCCCCTACCTGTATTTTACAAGAGATAAAGAAAATTATCTCCCCAACTGCTTTCAACAGATGGAATAGAATACACATTTTTGGTTCTATAACCCAAGACAGTAATTTTCACAAACAGTAACACAAATTGCAATAATTCACAATAGATTGCTGGCATTAATTAGAAAAAATAAGTTCCAGAAAACAGTTTGGTGAATTTAGAAATAAGACAATTACCATACTATATTAAAAGAAGTTATTCTCCAAACAGCCTAACAGCCAAGAAATCTGACTCAGCTTATCAGAGGTTGTAGTTGCTTGACAAAAGAAACCTATGGTATAGGAATTTTGATTTTTATATCTGTTGACCATTGTCTCACCCTTTGGAAGAGAATATTCTCAGAAATCTAGAGTAATGGACCCCCTTATACATCAATAGTCACAGTTTACTCTTCGATGTGTCAAAATTTTTTAAGAAAATCCCATGACTGTTTCAGCAAGACAGGCCGGAGTTCTGGCACAATGGGCTCAGTACAACTGTCATTCTGGAAGACTGCCCTACCCCATAAAAAATGATCAAGAAATGGGGATTACAACTGACCTCCAAACTATAGTGCTAGGTAATGTCCAAAATACAGCAGCTATAAAAAGCACTTGCAGTCAGCAAAGATAACCAGCTGAGGAGAACCCTTACTGTAATGCTACTACATGAGAAAAGCTTAGCACAGTCTTTGATTGTTTAAAACAGGATACCCCTTTGTTGCATATATATATGATTTATGAATGTTTGGGTCCCTCTTTTTGTCTTGATTTCACAAAAACACTGAGAAATATAAAATGGTCAAATTAAACTCTGTAAATTTTTGTTAGCTTAAAACATGCCAATTTCAAGTTTATCTTTTCTGGAAATTGGCAGCATATTTAGACTATAACTAATGTGAAGTTACAGACTGCAGTTGCAGTTCAAGTAGTCTAGAAATAGCCGATAAAGGTATTCCTGCAGGCATGGGATATTTTCTGCTAGTAGAAACAGTAGAAAATTTCTACCAGTAGAAATTTCTGCAAGTCCCTTTTTTTTCTATTTTTGTGCAAACGGGAGTCTGGGGAAACCTGCTAGTACCAATGACATGTTAACACAAATTGCAGTTGCACTTCACTAGTGGGTGTTAAATTTCATGTTGGACTGAACAGGCGAATATTGATATGCCACCACCGCCAGTTCCTCTGAACAGAGAACTGGGAATATCACCTTGCACTAGGTGTTGTTATAGAAACACTGTAACAAGAACAGCTCAAGTAGATCATCTATAATAGTATTATGCAGGTAATTAACCTTTTGTTTTAACCTTAATTTGGAAGTAAATTAATAGGTTAGATGCTATCCATCAAACTGAGGCTTGCTTTAATGTGAAGAAAAAATTATAAAGCAGTTTAAAAGACCACTTAAGTATCTGAAAGGCACAGCCCATGAAGATTAAAAACAGACTAAAGTCTAAACCTTTGCAAACAGCTATGTCATAAATTTTTGCTTACTTGAGATTTTTGCTTAGAGAAACAAACAGTTCTGTATTCAGGCTGGGCAGTCAAAATCATCAAGTAGTCAATACTACCTCTCTTACCCTCTTTCAGACTTTGTAAATGCTTTCTTAAAAATGTAACATGTTTTTTCTTTCTGCCTTAGTGTATAACAGAAAATATTCTTCAAATACTCCATATTCTTCTCCACAATGTATTTTTCCTGTGCTAAGCATTCATATATTTCCCAAAGAAAAATGCTGGATTCCCCTTCACAAATGCTGTAGAATTTAAAATACAACATCATATCACAGGGCCAAAGAGGTTTCCTGCTTAAGAATCCTTTGGTGCATGCTGTTTGCTAATCAGTGTGTCATAAAACACTGTTAAACAACACTATCACAGGTTGCTAAGCTGGAGGTCTAGAGCTCTGCTCAGATACTGATATGTAGTTGTTAAAAGGCAAAGCTGACAATTCATCCAGCAACAGACTAAAATATTATTTTTGTGCTGTCAACAAGAACGTATCATTGGTAAAACCAGATGAAATATGAAATTACATTTGCAAAACCTATTAAAATCTTTCAGCAAAGCTGTATGAATCAAGTGATTTTCTAAGCAATAAAGAAACAGTAATTCAGACTTTTAAGGAGCTAACTTTGATTGAGGAGGGAAAAGGAAACCCTTGCTTCCTTTTGATGCTGCTTAACTAACATTCCTGTAAATCTCTACTGGATTCCTATAAACAGCAGCAATACCTTAAGTTACAATTATCAGACAGAAGCACACTGAAGTAAAAGACACAGCACTTTGCTATTAAAAATTACAGAAATATATATAACACCTCATGTTTGTGTCCTTATTCCTTACATATTGTAGCTAATTTTAAAAATATGTAACTTTAGAATGAAATCTTTGAATTAAAAAGGGAATGAAGAATTGTCACTTCACAGAACCATCTATAGATTTTCAATAGCACTGAATACTCATTGGTGTCTGGTGCCTGGTGTAACATGAAGAATTTTAGCAAACGTAAACAAATTCTTACTCAAATACATTCACTACTCAAATGCTTTTTTAAGTTTAATTCTTTTAATTCTTACTCCAAATAAAAATAAATTATCTTTTACATAATTGATATCCACTGCCTTTCATCAAAGCCTTGCTTTTGAACAGGATTCCCAACAGAGCTGTTTAGGAAAAATGAATTGAAGCAAGCAGAGTTACTTTTACCATGCTGCTATTTGACATCTACCCTCATTTGTGACTTTTCCTTCATTCCTCACAATATAAAAAGGATGTAAAACTAACATAGAGCATCCAAAGGAGGGTAATGAAGATGGTGGAAGCGAAGCTGTATGAGGACCAGCTGAGGTCACTTGGTCTGTTCAGCCTGGAGAAGAGGACACTTCTCCAGGAGGGAGAACTCGCTGCAGTCACACCTTCCTTGTGAGGGGCAGAGGAGGAGCAGGCACTGATCTCTTTTCTGTAGTAATGGTGACAGTGACAGGACCTGAGGGAATGGCTTGAAGCTGTCTCAGGAGAGGTTTATATTGGATGTCAGGAAAATTTTCTTCCCCCGGAGGGTGGTTGGGAACTGCAACAGGGTCCACAGGGAAGTGGTCACAGCAGCACGCCTGACAGAATTCAAGAAGTGCTCTCAGGAACATAGTGTGACTATTGATGTTCCTGTCCATGGCCAGAAGTGGGACTTCAATGACCCTTGTGGATGTCTTCCATCTTAGGCTATTGATTCATTCTATGGTTCTATGAAAATCAAGGACTTAAAAATATTAATTATTAATATGTATTATTTAATTATGAATTATTTAATATGAATCTAATAATAGATTTGGCTGAGACAAAAGAGTTCCTGTTCATTGTGCAGCTCAACAAATGCTTATAATTATTTTTAAAACAAGACAGTAATATCAATCATAACTTATTCTAAGAAATCATAGAATTGATAGAGCTCATAGGAAGTAGTAGTCTACTATGAGGTTCTTCTTAGTTTCCTCTTTTCCAGGCTGAGCAAGCCAAGTCATCTCACCCTTTCCTCATATGTCTACCCTTCTAGACATCTTTATAATCTTTGTAGCCCTCCTTTTGACACTTTCTAATAGCTTTGTATACATCTTGTACTGTGATGACCAAAACACGTAGGACTGGAGGTAAGGCTGCACCAGCACAGAGAAAAGCACGACAATCCCCTCCTTCGATCAGCTCTTTAAGTTTGCTGACAAAGGAAGACTCCTGCCATGGCATTTACAAAAGGGCCAATGTTCCTGCAATTGTCTCTAAGAGCTTGTTTCCCAGAGCTAAGTATTTCTACCAGGCTGAAAAGAAATAAATCTTAAAATAAATTCTATCTAGGGGAATGTGTACATTTCTTTATAACTGCAATGCAGATTCACTGCATCTCCACACTACTATTCTCAGGATAATAGAAAAAATATTATTGAAATAAAACCCCCAAAAATAGAGTGTTATTCTACTGAACTGAATATTTCAAGTTATTCAGAAAAAAGTTTGAGGCAAGAATGAACACAGCTGCAGTAGGATGAATGTACCTTTGCAAACAGTATTTAAGCTTTTACTTCCAATGTCTTTTAAGAATGTCAACAACATAACACTCTTCAGAAAAAAAAAAAATTCATTTTCAAAATATAATGTCTCAACATGCAGCACTTGAAATTTTTATGTAAAAGTTTTAGCTTATCCAATATGTCTTGGGACATTTTCCACTAACATACTGTTCATAAAAGTCAAAAATTCAGATGTCATGTATTATATTATAAAATCTAATTTATTTTAAATAATTGGTATTGCCATTCCTTAGAGTTTAATAGTGAGGTTCTAAAAGTTTATTTTCCATTCTGCTTTCTCTTTTTTTCATCTTATTGTTGAAATACGATTTTTACTAGTTGAATTAACAGATTTTTCTGAGGAGGAAAGGTAAGATGTTCTTCTATATAAGGTAATGTTTTGGGGTGGGTTTTTTTTCATCATGCATACCATGGACCAGGTTAAGAAACACGCTTTTCTTTCATCCAAGACATGCAAATGTGCTTTGACTGCAAATTAGGTATTTTTCATTTGAACAGAACATTTCCTTTTTGTTTTTTCTTTCATTTCAAACAAAACCTAAGTGAGTCAAGAAAAAATTCTTTGAAAAAATGCTGCATTCTAGAGGAAACATTTTTTTACTTTTGAATGACTTAGTGAATAGTAAATCACTTTTCTGAAAATAGCTTTCTTCAGTCACAGAGTCTAGTGTGAAAACAATGCCTTATGACACAAGCTTTCAATCTCAGATTTGTTTCTGAAGGAATACTCACATCACTTCAAATCCTGTAAATACATTTCCTACCAAAGGGTAAGCAATTCTTATTCTTGACTGTGTTTGAGATATCTCAATTAAAAAAAATGAGCTGGCTTAGCCTCCTAAAGTGAATGAATATCACCAGCATTTCCTGTCTTCCATTCATAAGTATCTAGCACCGCTCAACTTATGCAGAGAACTCAAGAAATCTTGTAAAAATTGTCCATGGTAGGATTCTGTACAGAGCATATAAGCTAGCAGCCAGGATTAAGACAGAGAAAGTAAGACACATCACCCATTCTGAAATCTTGCTGACTCTGAAGTCATCCTGCCACATTGAGTGTTTTTCTAAGTTGAGATTTTATTATTTTTATTGCTATTCCTTAGGGAGGAAAAAGAAAGCTTTTAATTGTATCATAAAGTTGCTTGTATTGCTGGTGCTGAAATTTCACATTATAACGCTTAGTTGTTCCTACTGCAATTAAGCATCATGTGATCTGTATGATATCATAAAATAATGAGATCATATGTCTTATATACAGAGTATATACAGAGTATATATCACAGAGGACTTTACTATTGCCCTCATGCTGTTTGCAGCAGCCCTTATTAGCTTTGCACAGCACAGTCTCAAGCAAAATAAAGGATGCATTTACTGACCAATTTCACTAACAATCCTTTGTGGAACAAAAATAGTACTCTGAAGAATACAGATAAGAGAATATTTTCTTTCTTTATTTGTTTTGATGATTTAGACAGAAGAAATCACAGCAAGATCCTTCCTATGTTGATTTGAAAAGTGAAAGAAGAACAGGATTTACAGATTTATGTGATCAGTTCGAGAACCGAGACAATAAGCTTTTTCTAAAGCATAGCTGAATTGATAGCTGTGCTTGTCCTCTGTATGAATTCCTTAACGAAATCAAACATATTACAATAAGTCTATTTTTTTCTGAGACATCATCTTACAACAATTAAAAAAAATAAATAAAAAAAGCCTAGTACTTGTATATTTGTAGTATACTTGTATGGAGTAGTGACAAAGTAAATATTTCTGTGTTTATTATACCAATGATAATAGGACATATGCAAGATTTGACTATAAGACTCATTCAGAACTTTAGAACTCTATAGCCATCTTTTTGGCATAAGTCACATTTTCATGTCTGAGTTATGGGTACTAGGTTTTAGAGGAAAGTTTAGTATGTTCCATTTAGGAGTCCAGAGATTGGTAGTACATTGCTACATCCAGTAGTCATTTGCATTATCAGAAAAATTCTATACTGAAAGATTTTCAAAATTGTGTGGACTAGCTAGTACGGATGCAGTGTTTTCTCCTGAATGTAGATGTCTAACAGCATTTAAATGTTTTAGGATATACAACATCACAAGAATCTTCCAGCATTGCATTATTAACCTTCCATTGTGTACCTTAACTACTGTACTGTTGTCTCAAATACCCTGATACATATGAAAATTGTTCTAAGGCACATTTTGGTGAACTGAACTGCATCTAAATTACACAATAAAATATTCCAAATGAGCACAAAGTGGTGAAGAAAAAATATTGAAATAACTCAAAAATATTATTTATTTCAGAAAGGTTTGTGAAAAAATAATTCTTACTTTTTTACCATCAAAATTTATTACATTATAAATCAGGTTTCTATCTTTAGTATTCCATCAAGCTACCAAAATTAAGTGCATATTTTTATAGGCTGGGAGGGCATACTTGAATGGAACTGTTGACTGTGTTGCACCTCTATTGCAATATTGCAATAAGCAAAATAGAAGGGAGCAAGTCATAGGATAAAACTGTAAGCCAGAAGCTTTATAAGTCATGAGAGAGGCCATTTCTTGTGAATGTTACTGTAATATGTATTGTTTGTATTCTCTCATATGCAAAGTGTATCATTTTTTAGTAGCAAAGCTGCTTTTCCATAAAAAAAAATCTGTAATCTTGATGCAGTTTTCTGAAATTCATTGAAAATTTTCCTTTAGAGTCATGCCATATGGAAATACACAGCTGTATAGGATTTTATTTCCATGTGACTCTGTCATCCAAATGCTCAGTATAAATTCTTTTTNTATATTTGACATTCAAACTCTTGCTTTTACCAGTTATTTTGCCTTTATGTATATCTCAGTAGAAAATATACAATAATCAATTATCTGTTTCATCCATCAGTTTCACATCTTGGTTATTTCGAACAAATATTTCAAACAAAAATATAAATCCAGCCCCTAAGTTCGATTTTTACAGAATCCTAGAATCATTAGTTTGGAAAAGACCTTTAGGATCCATGAGTCAGCTCTAAGCCTAACACTTCCAAGTCTACCACTAAATAATATCCCTAAATAATGTCCCTAAATAATGCCATGTGTGTGTGTCCTTTATGTACTTCCAGGGATGGTAATTCAACCATTTCCCTGAGCAACCACTTCCAATGTTCAATAACCTTTTGGTATTAAGAAATTCAGGTTTCTCTAANAATAAAAGAAAACAGAAAAGATAAAGGGAGAATGACTGTTTTTAGTTAAACTTTGCAGTCTCTAAAACATGCTACTTTGACCTGAGCCAAACAATGTTATATTTTTAAATTAGTGAGCAAATCTCAGCTATCCCAGAAAGAAACTTTACTACCACTGTTTT
>VYXD01001317.1:403374-415710 GCA_013397195.1 Hylia prasina
AAGCACTCCTGTCCTCGCTCCGATTCCGAGAGCAAGAAACAAAAGCTGTCCCCACCCCAGTCCATTACCTGCCCCAGAATTCGCGTTTGGCCACTTCTTTGTTCTGGTCAAGCACCCATAAGCACCCAGTAGTTAGTCTCTTAGCAACTTTATGGGGAAAAAATTCTCAAAGTAAAAAGGAACAAACCTAACCCACAACATTATTTTATTTGATTTATTTTTCATCCTACAGGAAGTCTGCAGTGATCTGTCAAATCATGATTTCAACATGCATCAGAATTTCCAAGTAGTTATATATCCCATCTGATTACCTGGTAAGCATTTTATTTATAGTATGCCATATTTTCATTAGACTTGGCATGGCCAGAGCTCACTTTTTTGAAGAGAGACTGGTTTAGCTCTGTTTAATTCTTCATGATGGTTTACTTTTTTCTCTTCCTCAGTAGGTGTACAGACCATCTGTGCTTCTGTTACTCTTAAATAGTCCCTTAGAGCATTCAGTGATTTCTGAATATTTCTACTTTAACCTTCAGCCTTCTAGTAACATTTTTAGACCCTTTAGCTCAAACCGGAGACATTTAGATTTCCTAACCCAGTTATTGAAAATCAATTTCAAAACAGCATCTCTAAATAAATTTCCTCTAGTTGTTGGTGGTTTAATGAACGTTGAGCTAGCTTGTATCACAGAGCTTTCTGAATAGACCCAGTGCCTGTCAAAGTAGGTTTACATGCAGATTAACATGGTCACCAGGGTTTAGATACTGAAATTTCAAAGTGAAACCAAGTAATAATTTTTTTTCTCATTGTTTTTCATTTTTGTTTCCTTTGTTTGGTTGGGTTCTTTGTTTATTAGTTTGCTTGATTGATTTGAGTGGGAAATAACTTTGTAGAAAGAACTATCTTTATTTCTTTTCTTTTTATGAGTTAGTTTATCTCATTGGAAGGTGAAGGGAAAAATATCACCCCAGGGTTCCTCAACATACTTTGTGCACAAGGAAAAGTAAAGTGTAGAGTAAAGCATTTCCTTTCATTCCCCACCTCATTTCCTTGGAGAAGAGCAAATCTGCATTATGCTGAAAGAAAATGGGATTGAATTCACTGCCTTGTAAGTAAATCTGAAGGCAGAATGTGTGTTCTTCCTAACACAGCTATAAGGATGAAGAGAGTAGATCTGTGTTAGAGCTCACAGTGATGTTTACTTTTAATATAATAGGAAACCATAAAAAAGGTATATGGGAGACAGAGTACTATGACAGCATGTCTTTATTAAGCTACCAGACACACTTGCTGTTTTCTATGGAATCTTCTTGAAGCAAGACAGCAACATCAGAGGCAACTAACAAAAAGAGAAGTACTGGAAACCTGCATTCCAGCCTTTACAGGATGCCTCTGTTAGAATTAATTTTATTGTAATCATAACCAAAGACTCATCCTTAAATATTTGTCTTTAAATTTTACGAAAGTATTTCCTCTTTCCAGTAAATGCATTTGACACTCAGTTTTATTTGATTTCATATAGTTTCCTTTGCCTGAAAAATCTTATTTCACAGAATCATAAAATCATTTAGGTTGGAAAAGATGTCCATCAATGAGTCCAACCATAGCACTAAGTGCCACATCCTGTCATTTCTTGAACAACTCCAATCTGCTGACTCCTCCACCTCCCAGGGCAGCCAATGCTTCCAATGCTTGACAACCCCTTCCATGTCCTGGACAATTACCTTGGAATTTCCAGCTTGAAGCCATGTCCTGCCACTGGTTGCCACGTCCTGCCACTGGTTGCCCAGGAGGAGAGACCGACACCCACCTGGCTAAAGCCTCCTTTCAGGGAGTTGTAGAGAGTGGTAAGGTCATCTCTGAGTTTCCTTTTCCCCAGAGTAAGCCAACCCAGTTCCCTCAGCTGCTTCTTATAGGGCTTTCTTTCTAGAGGTTTTCCCAGCTTTGTTGCTCTTCTCTGGACTCACTCCATCACCTCAATGTCTTTGTTGTCACAAGGGGCCCAGAACTGGATGTGTGGCTTTGAATTTCATCACCTATGGCTATGAAAGCATGAAGTGGATTAATTATACATCTTTGAAGATCTATCTTTGCCTTGATGGGAAGAAGAATTTAATAGTTCTAATGCAGGGCACTATGTCATCAGTAAGAAAAACAAAATTGTAATATTAGAAATATTGCAGAACTAAATAGAAAATATTACTGTTACTTATTTACCTGAGGTTGTGTAGCTTCTTTTCCTGAGTCACTCTGAAGTATAGCCCAAATTAAAGACATTAAGTCTTTGTAGTGTAGGCAGAAATAAAGATCTTTCTACTGTAAGACAATGAAACATCTAAGCTTGTCCTGCGAATACTGAAGTGTCCATTATCATGATTGAGAGTGATAATATCAATGTAGTGAATTTATTTATGTAAACTTTCCCTGCCTAAGATAAATGGACATTTGGTATATAGTGGGTTTTTATTCTACTGTGACATCATAAAAATTGACTATTTTTCTGGTTTTATGGTGGTACTCTTCAGTTACTGTTTTTATGGCTGTAAAACTTCTGCTCCCTCAAAGAAGCTTGAGATAGAGAGAGGGAATAGAATTCACAGATATTAAGTTGTCATGGCACACAGTAGAAGTCTACAGCTACTGGGGATAAACACAATTCTTCAGAATTGGGTAGAGAAAATATTAGCAATTTCCCCAGAGTCATGTCCATGACAGAATGGGAGAAATATGTTCTGTGCTGTGACCCAAAGTAACCATTCCATCCATCCAATAGCTTCAACCCCCTCTCTGTACTGGGAAAATCTGTGCATCTTCTCATTTTCTCTCACACATGGATTTCTTCTGTGTCCAGGATTCATCTGTGGATCGACTGCAAAACTGGCAACCCGCAAACTTTACTAGTTTCAATAAAGCTTCCAGGAAAAAAATTTAACACCCGTAGCCAAATGTGGGATGTCTTAACAAAGCATAAGGAAATTCGATTGTATTAAACACTCTTCTGTTTGAAAAACAGAAGGACAATGTGACTCATCACACTATAAGTGGAGTGAAAGAGAGAATTACACTCAGAGCAATTCTGAAGGCAAAATATGTTTTTTCAGTGGGATTTTATGAAAACATACTTTTATAAATATGCATATATTACACAGACTACATAAAGTACTACATAATATATAGTGTTCTATAATATTCACCAACAGGCAGAAGGAGACGATCTTGGAGGGGGGTGAGGGGGAGGCAGAGGGAACAGAAATAATTTTTGTGCTTGTGGCCATAGGCCAGTCCTCTCCTTCCCAGGTGACCTTATACAAAAATTATGAGGTTTTAGAACCTGAAGACCAGGTAGGAGATAATGTGTACAAAGGTACACCAAGGTTGGAGGAATTGCCTAGAGTGAGTCAGTTTATCATCCCACTGTTACAACCACCTCAGTTAAGAGAAGAAATAAGGGTAGTTGTTATCAGTGACTCCTTTCCAATGAGAATAGAGGGCCCTATATGATGACTCAACACAACCTACAGGAAGGCCTGCTGACTGGCTGGGACCAAGGTAAGGCAATTTCCATCACATTTGAAAAGTCATGGAGATCAGGAAAAATCCGTGGTGAGTCAAAAAAGGGAATCACTCCTATTTTTAGAAAAGGAAACAAAGTAATACATGGGGAACTACAGACTGATGAACCTCATCTCTATGCCTTGAGAAGATCATGAAGCAGATTCACACAAACGATGTTAAGACACATACAAGTCAAGGACGTGATACGACACAGTTATCATGGCTTTACAAAGGGCAAATTGTGCCTGACCAGTCTTGTGGGCTTCTATGATGGAACAACTGCAAAAGTTAACCAAAAAAGACCAGTTGATGTTATCTACATCATACCTAGATTTCTGTCAGGCTTTTGACATGGTCTCAATAAAACATGATTACCTTCAAACTACAGAAACATAGATTTGAAGGATTGACTATTTAATTGGATGGATGAGCTTTTAGGGATTTAGAGGCTAGGAAAGGAAGAAAGAAAAAGAATGACAAAAAAAAAAAGTGGCATTTCGCAGTGGTAAAAAAAACTTGGCACATTAGCTGGAAGGTGCTTTGTACAGCAGCCTCCTTTGGAGAGTGCATGATGCATCCAAAGAAGCTGATGAAAAGGGCAACACAGCTGGGAAAGGGTCTGAGCACAAGTCTTGTGAGGAGCAACTGAGGAAACTCGGGTTGTTAAACCCAGAGAGAAAGAGGCTGAGGAAACACCTTATCGTGGTCTACAGCTACCTCAAAGGAGATTTTTGCAAGGTGGAGGATCGATGTCTTCTCCCACATAACATAATAGGATGAGAGGAAATTATCTCAAGTTGAAAGGCTTTCATCCATCCATCATTGTCCCCATCTTTTTAAACTACTGTTAAAGGAGATATATAAATTGGAGGAGTGTGTTTGTAACCCTGACATTTTTAACAAGACAACCATGAATTTTTACTCAAATTATCTTTCATCATCCAAAGATACATCATAAAAAGTGATGTGTCCATCACTCTCAAAGCAGCAACTGCTAACCTGTTGAAAATTTAGCACAGATCAGTTATGCTTAATGACTTTCATTTCATTCTATGTATAAATATATTGGATGAATTTTGCATATTTCCAGGTTTTCCTTCAAAAGAAGGCAAGAGGTATTCTTCCAACCCCTTTTTTCTTTCTTTGCATCATTACTTAACTTACTTTGATGTAGTTTAATTTGCAACTTCTGATTCTTCTATGGCAAGGAGATCCTTTGTAGCAAATGACAATCTTTCCAGAAGATCTCATTACTTCCACAGAATGTTCAACATTGAATTCTACACTTACATAAATGACCTTCTTTTTCAGTTCAGTCAAACATGAAGCAAAAAAGACTAATCTCAAGGCTACTGAATATTTATATTATGTAAACAATAATCTCCTTGAAATCCATTAATTTATTTGTTAGGTAATTCTCTTCATTTGTTGCAGAAAGGTTCTCAGCTGTCTCTGATGAGCTAATCATTGTCTGTGACTATTATAAATGATTTCTCAAACATCAAAGAGACAGAATTACAAAAAGATAAAAAAATCCCCTAAATTTCTGGAAAGGCATATTGTCCAACATGTTTATGTATGTCCTTGTTTAGGGCAAATTTGGGACGAAACTTCCAAAGGGGTCCCTCTAGAAAGCAGATTCAAGCGGCCCCTCCCCCAACTGGTTCAGGAAAAGATTTCCTTGGAGAAAAGTGGAAAAACCTGTTTATTTAACAAGCAAGGTATTCACAAGCATAAAACATGAATAATATTAAACAATAAAACCTCTCACTGTCCTGAAGAGACAGCAAATTCAGAAAATCCTTGTCATGGGGTGTAGCTCGGCTCACTCAGTCTCTCATCAGTCCCTCCAGTGCTGGAATGCAGCGTCCCAAGGCCCTGGCAGGCCACAGGTGTCAGCTCCCACTAGTTTTCTGTTTTTTTGGCCCAGAGCAAGTTTGAGCACTTCCAAGAAAAAGAAAAACCACAGTCCTAGGAACTTCTCTGCCTCAGCTAGCTAAAAACTATCTAAAAGCAGAGGAGAGCTCTCTCCCACTGTCCATGCTGCAGACCACACAGTCCGTGACAGGAAATGCAAGTGAAGTTTCTGAAAACTCCCTGTTTTTTCCTTTCCTCCCTTTGCTCTGGGAACCAGTCTTAATGATGCAGAACTTAATATCCAGCATAACCAGAACAGACAATTGGGGATACAAGTCACCCTAGGACCATGTAGCACACAAATTCACCATTTTATTGGGAGTGCTTTATAGATTTACATAAGAAGAATGGAATTGTGTCATAAAGAGATCATTTATTGTTAACTAATGGTAAAGATATACCAAAAATTACTGTCAAATTCTTTTAGCTTTTAGAATACAAAACATAACAAATAAAGTGTCATCTTTTATCTAGGTCAACATGATTTGCCTTGTCCTGTGACGAAACCAACTTTATTCAAGACTTTGGATGAGAAAATCCTGCCTTTTCTTGTTCCTTCTCAAGAATATTTCTTTCTGAAGTTCTTGGATTTTTATCTCTAAAAACATAATAATTTTCTTTTCAGATATGGTTGCCACTTTATACGATAAATTATTCCACTACAGAAAGTCATTCTTCACAAAGAATGTGTCTAACCCATTTTAAGCCTCTGTGGTGCTTTGAAAAATCTGTTAACTGCAGAAAGATAGAGGACTGCTTAGGGCAGGCAGTTGATAATCAGGAAAGGAGTCAGTCACTTTAAACAGGTTAAATTAATCCCACCTTTCAACTCTTCAGATAAAATCTTTTGGATTAACTCTTCTCCAAACACACAAAATTGCTTAAAAAAATTTCCATTTTGACTCTTATGACTATAATAGGTCATTGTAAGGACTTAAATAGCACAGTTGCCTGTCTCAAACACTGTTAAGGCCACAGAAGGACTTTACCATGAAAGAAGCACAGAAGGAAGTGAAAGAATGGTGCTATCTCCAGGCCTGTCAGAGGGGTGGCCTGGCTAATAGATCCTGGGTAATGCATCCAGAAAAAAACTTTCACTGTGGCAAACTGTGTAAAGAAGAAACTGCTCATAGGCATGTCACTGATCAAACAAAGATCACCGCCAGTTAGAGTAGAAATGGCATCTGTGACCACCCATGACCACCAGAGCCCCCTGAATACAGCTCCATGGGTACCTGGAAGTTGAACTGTAGGTTAAACCACAGTGATGAGAACTTGACAGAAGATGGAAATGGTATTATTATCCCGGTGTTATCTCAGGCCTAGGGGGAGGTGAGCAAAGCCGGGGGAGAAGAATGTATCACTGATAAGAGACACAAAGAATACAGAATTTACAGGCCACAAGGAAAGACAGTCCATAAATTGTGTTGAAATCTGTTGTGACTGGGAAATTCTGGCAGGGAATTGGCAGCCCACCAACCCAAGAAACTCACCAACACAGAAGAAGACTGAGTGACTAATAAGCATAAGAAACAAGGGAATCATTTAACCAATAGAATACTGCAACTGTGTAGCCAATGAGCATTAATTCTTTTGTTCACTAAGATGTATAAATAGTGAACAATTTTAAACAACATGTAGACCCCCATTGCTAAGAAGCCCAGGATGAAGAAAGACCAACTGGACATCATTGATTCCATGGGTGGTGACTATCTTCTGCTTGATGTCTCTCTCTCTGCCCTCTCCTCTCTCCTCTCTTTTCTACTTCTTTCTATTTCTTCACACCACATTCATTGTTAAATAAAATCTGTACTTCTGACTTCAGCATGTGCCATTTGCATCCTAATTCTATCAGAGGCATCTCTCACTAATTGGATCTTAACATTCATTTTATAAGTTTTATATGTAACATATCAAATTTTTCAAATATTCTCTGCTTCCCTTTCTTTGGAATAATGCCGTAAATACAAGGTCAAAACGTTCATCTCCAGAGACGGTGTGAGCACTGTAACTGCTGTCTCAAAATGGCATGCTGGTTTTAACCAGCAACAATATCTAAAAAATTTATATTACATGGACTTCTATTTGCCCAGGAGTACCAGACTGTGCTTGTATACAGGGGAACACAAGCTCAAAGACAACAGAATTATGCAGAAAATCTTCTGTCACCTGTGCTTTTGACAAGGAAAAAATTGAGTGTAGAACATTTCTAAATTTCTGTTGGACATCTTTCAAAAATGATCAGAATCACAGTTGAGGAAGCATTAGTCAAACTGGATCTCTTTCACAAAACAGGAAAAATGCACAGATGGTAAATCATACCTTAATAGATTTGTTACCTGCTTTCCACTGGCAGATTTCAAAATAACAGGAGGAGCCAAAAGGAAAAATGTAGGTCATTGTTACATTTTGTGAACTGAAATCAACAAGAAAAAGAAAAGAAGAAGGAAAAAAAAAAAGTGAGAGTTAGGTGTACGGAGTAAAGGAAAGCAAAGTATACGATTGTTTTAGGGACAACGGCTTTTTTATAAGTGTTCATTTGCTTTCCTAACACATCCAAATTAGACCTGGGGTATAGTCTGAGGTCTCAGTCATCATTTAACATCGTTGAGACCCTTCCTTTTTCTCTTTCTTGGTAAATAATTAGCACAAACAAAGATAACATCATACTTAAAAGCATGAAAAATCTAGCTTTCATAGAGTGGCTTTTGTATAATGTGATTTCATCAAGGGGCCTCCCAAAATATGAGATGTTCTCACAAAAATGTGTGGACAGTGGAAGAGCAGAAAATCTGCTGTGGAAGCAAAATGTGTTCCTGTCAGCTTCAGGAGAACTCCAGAGAGAAAACATCCAAGCCATCACTACAGCCTATCTTTCTTTTGCAGCAATTACCTTCTCTATACAGGGTAGTTGCATTAGGGTTTGACTGATGTAAGAAGAGGGAGGAAGACAAAAAAAAAGTCTCATTTTCTCACTTATAAAGCAGATACATATACCTTACAGGTCTGTAAACAATAAGAGTGTATGTAAACACATATCATGTTTACTATAGTTACTGCTTAGACTACCAGAAAAGCCACTATTCTTTAAAATACTGCATTATTATAAGCAACAAACGTTATAGCTAGAAACAAAACAAAAAATGGCACATCACAATTTATCTTGTAATTTACAGATTTATTTTTATTTTGTTTGCAATTTGGAGTCAAATGAGAAATTAATCAATGCCAGACAGAGGTAAATGTTTTCTATATATAATATTCTTGTTCGAATATTCACTTCTATGTATTAATTGATTATAATCAGAGAAAATGTACTAGGAATTTCATTAATTCCATTTCCACACATGTTGACTTTTGGACAGATCATTAGATTTAATTAGACTCCTTCCATCTAATATTGCTATGTAGAACAGCATATGCTACACTTCAGCATATTAAAAGAAAATACCAGTTTCAGCTGCGTACATCTTTCACAAGCCTCTGGATGATAATCATACAAGATTGTTTTCATGGCAACATGTTAAATTTTTAATTAACATTGTAAATCTGATTACTTGCTGACCTCCAAACCAGTCACCCATTTGCTAATTTATAATACAATTTAAAGATGGACTCATATGCATGAAAATTGCAGGCATTTGTGGTGAGATTTTACACTATAAAAGGAAGATCTGATAAGAATGTTTGTTTTCAGATTTAAAAATTAATAGTAAGATTCTAAAATATCAGATCATTTCTTGGTTTGAAATCATAGGTATTTATCTTTATCTCAAATAATCTTGCACTGTAACTTCTTTTCCTGACTGTCTCACATAGGAAGAGACAAGCTCCTTTTCTGGTGTGGTTTGTCACAGTTTAAAGTGAAGAGGTTGATATAGGAGTAACTGCATAGGAGATGTGACTACCAATTGACTGACTTGTCTATAGTCAGATAAGATTTGTGCATTCAAGAAACATGGTCTGAATAAACAGTAAAAGAGTAATAGGATGAGGAGTTTCCTAATATAGGTTTTACACTTACTCCAGGGAAACCATCAGAATTAGTACCAGTTGCTCTTTTGAACACTAATGGATGCATAGATGGAAAAATATAAACCTGTGAGGAAAATAAGATTTGCAAACCATAATGTTTAAGAAGTTGAACTGCTGTAGTAGTGTCACTATAAGTATTCAACTGAAAAGAATTTCTATGTTTTTATTAGTGACCCAGGCTTCTGTCAGTAGTAATAGTGCCATTGGCTTGATTTAATAGGTAACATCCATAAGAAGTTCACTTTTTGTATCCGTGTTCATTCTAATTCTTTCATGAAAGACGTAATCTGGAATTTCTCTCATGTTCTCATAAATTCTCCTTTTTCAGTTCTGATTTGTAGCTATTCAAGACCTTTCATGCCACAACATGACATGAAAGAACTTCACAAGGACACGGTGACGAGCAAAGCAGGAAAAGCCTGCGTTTATTTACAAAACTCAATTTTATACATTTCCAAAGGTGCCTGTGGATTGGAGGAAGAAATCCCACCTCCCAAACCACATTGTTCAAGACACTGTCAATCAACTTTCTCCTCCTACCTAAAAATATGTAAACCACAAAGGACAGTTAGGAAAAAAAAAAGCTATTGTTTATAGTAAAAAGTGTGGGAGAGTAAAAATTCTGACTCCAATATGAAAGACAAAACAGAAGGCCTAGAAAAATCCTCAAAACTAGAGTGACATTTTCAGACCTAATTTTTTTTATGACAGTGGTGTTAGTTAGATTTTTGTTTTATTTTCTTTGGAGAGCTTTTTCCTATAGCAATATATCTTTAAGGTACAGTTGTGGAATCACTGAATTGGAAGGTACCTCTGGAGACTACCAAATTTTGGTTTGTTTGGTGAATCAAACATCTGCCAGTTTCTCAGCCTATCCATCTAGGTCATTACGTAAAAACTATTGCTTGCAATATGTGCTCCTGAGACATACTCCTACTGACTGGTCTTCAGGTGGACTTGTCTGCTGCTGATGACAGTCCCTCAAGCCTGGCAACTAGATGATTTTTGATCTACCTCACAGTTCTTTATCTAAACTATACTTTGTTTACAGGGATCTTGTGGGACACACTCAAATGTCTTTCTGAAATGAAGATAAACAGCATATAGAGCTCTCTTGCCATCCTCTAAGTTAATCATGTCATTGTAAAGGTCTATCAGTTTGGTCAAGTATGAATTCTCCTTTTGAAATCTATGCTGACTATTCCAAGCCACCATCTAGTCCTTATTTATATTTGAAATTTTTTTCTAGAAAAAGATCATCAGCTCCTCACAACTAAAGTGAAGCTTGTTGGCCTGTAGTTCTTTGGATTGTCCTTGTTGCCCTACACAAAAGACAGGAGTGACACTTGTTCTCTTCCCGTCCTTAGAGACCTCCCCCAACCACCATTACATTTCAGTTATAATCAAGAGGTACCTCACAATGACAGGGGACAACTCCCTCAGCACTTGTGGGTGAATTCCAACAGAGCCCACAGGTTTTTGTATCTCCATTTTTTTTAAATGCCCTCCAACCTGATCCTCTTCCACTTAATGGCAATCTTCCTTGCTTCAGATTTTGCATCTGCTCTCACAGTAGCCTTAGTGTTTCTAAAGACCAGTGTGACAACTGCAGTGAAGGCAACACTGTGCACCTTGGGGTTTTATCTGTTTTTGTCACCATGACTTAAAATAAACTTAAAAAACAGACCTGACCTCATTCTTTCTCTTAAGACGGGGGGGGGAAAAAAAAAAAAAAGGCTTTTCATTGTTCTAGGCTTCATCTTGCTTTAACGTTCTGAATATTATGTCCACATACACAACATAACTTTTCTTTGTCCTCGGATTTACTCTGCCAACAAGCACATCAATTCTTCACCAAAAGGACAACCCACTGAAATTGCTTTGTATTAGGTGTATGCCCAATAATTGCATGAACAAGATTATTATGCACATAGTAGACAAACAGGGTTATTCACGACCCAGCTACCTATGAATCACCTCCAAGATTGCAAAGATTTAGAGGAATACCAGGATAGAAAATTGCTCTACTAAGATATTTCCAGCATGACTGGTTTGGGAAAGATTTTATAAGCTTCAGATGTGCAACAGAAATGCTCTAGTGACCCTGACTACCTTTATTTTTATGGAGAATGAAACTTAAATTAATTCTACTAATATCATTTAAATGGCAATATTTTTGTAATCAAGACCTTATCGGTTATTTAGATATGTGACTAGCAAATTCTTTAGTGAAAACAAACTACTGTATCTCCATTTTAAGTAAAGTTAGGCTGATTTATAGGGACTGAGCATCTGGCTTCTATAAATTGCAAGTTGTTTAATTGGAAGGCACTGCATATTTTATGATGAAGAGGACAATTCCCTTTACTGCACCACTTCTATTACATAAAGAATATTGTTTGGTAAAAGGCTGCAGACTACAGATAACTAGGAAATAAATACTAGAGAACAGGACAGTTCTATGTGAATTAATACTAATCCCATTATTTCTAAAAAAATTAAATGTAATGGATATCATAATCAGAAAGCAATGAGCTAAATTTGTAGCATTATATTATATTGTTCCCTACTTCTTAATGTGCCCATTGGCACAGGCAGAACATTTGGCCAACATATTAGTAATAAGGCAAAAGTGAACCTCTTGAAACAACATTTTGTGCTTTTTATGGATTGTATATAGATCACCATTATTTTTGTATTATCTACACAGAAAATATCCCAGAAAAAATAAAATTATTATAATAAATATAGTATAAAATATTAATAAAATCAAGCATTTTGTGAACCCTGTGATGCATTTTTTTTTTTTTTGCAACATAGGGCTATGTTTTA
>VYXD01001317.1:415719-429818 GCA_013397195.1 Hylia prasina
TTGCAACATAGGGCTATGTTTTACTGATTAATTTGTAGATCTTTAATGAACAATAATGTTCATGTTTTTCTCTGAAATAGCACTCTCATTTTAAGACTCCTGCCTGCACAGGAGTATTTGCATTCTAGTCTAATGATGGAAATTTGCAGGCATCTTTCAGGAGCTATATACTTTATTTTCAAATATTTTATATTGAAGTAGAGTAATGGAGATTTTTTACTGGTATGTGCATTTTTTTACTCTCTGTACCATGAGTCATGAAATAATAAAATCATTTTTCATATTCAAGAGTAACACAATATTGGTATTATTCCTGTGAATCTAATTCTCATTCAAACCCTGGAATGAGTTTCTTTCCACCCAAAAATGTACATTATACTTCAGAAACATGGTCTATGAAGATAAGATTCTCAGGCCCAAACAGAAAGGCCACAATAGTACTGTCTGATAAGCTTTCCAATAAGAATGCAATGTGATTTATTTATGGTAATTAGCTAATTTAGTTAGAACAATGTGCTGTCTGCTTCAGCACAAATGAGAGCACTGGCTGCCCTTCACTTGTACACAGGTGTTGGGTTCCAGCACATGAGGTGATGGCCTGTGTGAGGGCAGCTGCCACCTGCCAGCTCACATCATGGAGCTGCCACCTCCTCGTGAGGGTGGCAAGCAGGGAAACCTCATGCTGATGGCAAAGGGATGTTCATGTTAAAGCAAAACAGAGACATCACATCACCCATCACACTTTTTACTCTGTGTGTGCCTTTACTAATGAATATTATGGGATACACTAAATATGATTACGAACATTATATATTAATAATACTGCAATTAAGAGAGAGTGATAAGACCTTATGTGCAGAGAAGTTTGGGGTCCTGCTTCTTTTTCAGCACCTAGTACTTCTCGACAGTTAGTTCAGTGTCATCCTTTTCCCAGGTTTGGTTTTCTCCTCCACTCTCCTATCCTTAACTTTTGAGGGAATGGAATTGGGAGGTACAGAGCAACAAAGCCACAACTAGAGCAAGCAGTAATACAAATAACCTTATTTTTTTCCCCTTGAGTGGGAATGGACATGTGAACAGATATTTCTATCTTGAAAAACACCCACAAGATCTACCCACACAAACCTGGACCTCAGAGGAGGTCCCACCAATCCAGTCCCTGGCTTGTGGCCCTAGCAGCTCCCTCTCAGACTCAACCCTCAGCATCCTGTTGAAGGTCTACATAGAATCATAGAATCATTAAGGTTGGAAAACATATCTAAGATCATCAAGTCTAACCTTTGGCCAATCACCATCATGGCAACTAGACCATAGCATTAAGTGCCATGTCCAGTCATTTCTTGAAACTTTCAGGGGTGGTAACTCCACCCCTTCCCTGGGCATCTCATTTCAATGCTTGACCACTCTTTCTGTGAAGAAATTCATCTGGATGTCCAACCTGAAATTCCTCCTGATGCAGCTTGAGGCCATTTCCTCTTGTTCTGTCGCCAGATACCTGGGAGAACCTCCTTTCTGGTGGTTGCAAAGAGTGATAAGGTCGCCCTTGACCTTCTCCCCAGCTCCCTCAGTTACTTTCCCTCATCCACTAGGTAGGTCATCTGCTCATGAAAGGAGATCAACTTTGTCAAGCAGGACCTGCCTTTCCTAAACTCATGCTGACTGGGCCTGTTCCCTTGATTATCCTGTATGTGCCCATGATGACATGCAAGATTGTCCTTTTCCATAACCTTCCCTGGCACCAAAGTCAGACTGACAGACCTGTAGTTCCCCATCTGTGTCTCCTTTCAAGGGACTACTCTTTTCTCTTTGTACATCTTTTAAAATTAGATAATCAGGAAAAAACACCAATGTCTCCATTAGTGGTAGAGTCCTACCCTACTTCTTTGGCTTTTTCCAAGTCAAAGGCCTCTAGTAGTTCTCAGGTCTGTTTTCTCAGATGTATTAGGATACTTGTAATATTAATAGCAGTGACATTTATATAGCCTGTATATTGCTGTATAATCTAATATATCGCTGTATTAATCTAATAATCTCATCAGTTTAAACAGTACAGCTGTGCTTTGAGGCATACTTCAACCTGATATATCTTCAATGTCAAGTTCTTAGCAATCTCCTGGAATCTTAGAATGATTTGGGCTGAAAAGGATTTTAAAGATCATCTAGTNTAAGTTTCTCATGGCAGGGCTGCTCTCTGAGTTTATCTCCCAGACTGTGTTGATACTGGGGGTTGCTCCAACCCAGATGCAGCACCTTGCACNCCATGCAGCCTGGCCTTCTACACTTCCAGGAATAGGGCCTACAACAGCTTTTCTGGGCAGCCATGTTTCAGTGTCCTACCATCCTCACAGTAAAGAATGTCTTCCAAACACTGAATCTAAGCCTACTTTCTTTCAGTTTGAAGCCATTCACCCTTATCTTGACACTACATGCTCTTGCAAGAAAATCCCTCTCCCATCTGGCCTGTAGGTTTCCATTTGTCTACTGGATGGCCAGAATTAGGTCACCCTTAAAACATCTCTTTTACAGGCTGAACAAATTCAATTCCCTCAGCCTTTGCTCAAGGAGAGGTGCTCCCTCCCCCTAATCATCTTGGCCTCCTCCTCTGGACTCAATACAACTCAATACAACAGGTCCTTCCTGTGCTGGGACCCCAGAGCTGGATGCTGGGTTCCAGGTGGGGTCTCAGGAGAGCAGAAGGGCAGAATCCCCTCCCTCCCCTGCTGCCCATGCTGTTTTGGATGCAGCCCAGGACACATTTCTCTTTCTGGGCTGGGAGTGCACATGGCCAGGTCATGTCCAGCCTCTCATTCACCAGCACCCCTAAGTTTCTCATGGCAGGGCTGCTCTCTGAGTTTATCTCCCAGACTGTGTTGATACTGGGGGTTGCTCCAACCCAGATGCAGCACCTTGCACTTGGTCTTGTTAAACCTCATATTTCCATAGGCACATTATTCAAGCTTTGTTTATTGGAGAAACACTATCTTTGACCTTCCTTTTCTGGTTATCTTCTGTAGAAGCGACATAATTCTTTGTGTCCCTTTCTAGGTTCAGTTCCAGCTTCACCTTAGACTTCTTCACCCCATCCCTACATAAACAGGCTTCATCTCTATATTCTTCCCCATTCACCTGTCCTAGCCACCACTGTCTGTGCAATGGCTTCTTTATCAAGTTCTATCAGCAGCTCTCAGCCATGCCCTTCTCCTGGCTGTGGCCTTGCCTAATTTCTTGCTCTGAAGGATTGATAGTTTTCGCTCAAAGGAAGGCTTTCTTTTAGATCTACTAGCCCTGTTCCTTTCCTTTGCCTCTAAGGGCAGTCTCCCTGAAAAGCTGAAAGTCTGCTTTCCTAAAGTTCAGGGGCCTCTCTTGACTTGTTTCCTGACCCATATCCCTCAGGACTGTGAACTCCACCAAGGCATGATCACTGCCTCCTATCTTGACATCCCCCATTAGCCCCCTTGTGCTGGTGACCAACAGATCCAATGGCACCTCCCGATTGTAGGACTACTTCCTGGGTCAGGTATTTATCCTCCATGCATTCCAGGAACCTCAAGGATTGCCTACAGGTACTTCTCCAGCATGTGCAGGGTGGTTGAAGTCCCTCAGCAGCACAAGAGCCCGTGACCATGAGGCCTCCTGTAGCTGGAGCAGGGAGGCTTCGTCACTGGTGTCTCCTTGGCTGGGAGCCCCTCACAGACTCCCTTTGTCCCCTCGTTGTGCGGTCATTACCCACCAGCTTTTGTCTTACTCATGGCTGTTCCTCAGAGACTCTTCAAGCTCAGTGAAACTCCTGATGCAGAGGGCAATTCCTGGGTGTCTCTTGCATCCCATGTCCCTTGTGAACAGCCTGTGGCCATTGTTAGTCACACTACAGTCATGGGATCCATCCCACCGAGTTTTGGCAATGTCCAGCAGCATGGTGGCTTCCAACTCCCCCTAGCTGCTGCCTGAGTTGCAAGACAGAAACAATTGCCTTTTTTCAAAACCAATTCCCTTTTTCTCTAAATTGTTGGCCTCTGTTCCCCAATTCATGAGTGTGTTTGTCATTTAACCTTCAGTGTGTTCTTCCCTTCTTCTTCTCCACATTTAAAGTGCCTCAATCTGGTGTGTGTCAACGTTGATTTAAATCAAGCACAAGACATTCACTAATATCACATAAGGTTTTTCTTCCTAATCTCTAGTATGGCAGATTCCTTGTGAGAAAGAGCTGTTTTGATGCCTAGAGAACAACTGAAAACACATCTAAAAAGATGTAAAGAGACCATCCTTTCTGCCATGCTCATCCACACTGAGCAAAGTGGCTAATGTCTTACTTTATTAAATAGCAGAAGACTATTTAAGGAGTCTAAAAAGATCAAGCAAAGAGCTAGATGAAAAATACTTATGGAACATTGCAATCTAACAAACTTTTTAGCGTATTTCTCAAAAATGTATGTTGTAAGTTTTGAAAATACAGATCTTTATTCTATCTTAAAAGACTCCATACTTGATAACTATATTATCCTTCTTTCTTCTGTGGATAAATTCAGGCCATAATTTTCCTAAACCATTTAATCCATTCTTAGAACTCAAAATATTTTCAAAATAGATGCTACAAGAGATGAAAGAATTTGAAGATTTTTGCCTAACATATAACAACCCAAATTTACAGCCTAATGTCGCATATAGCATTTGAAAATTATTTTCTGATTTTTCAGAGGAATATTTCTGTGCAAAGAGAGGAAGTAGCCTCAAAATTAATCAAAGAAAACAATAGGTTTAATGCTATCACTCTGTTTCGCTTGAGAGCAGGAAAGAATGAATAATTCCATTAATGATAACTGCAATTACCAATCATCAGTTATTTTAAAATTTCATTAGTCGGGCCAAAAGATAAGCTCATAAATTCAGTTAATTTTTTTAAAATTAAAGAAATATTCCTTATGTTGTTCTCAGAGCCTATCTGCTTTTTTTTACACTCTCAGATGGACAAAAGGAAAAAAACTATTTACTTTTACTAAGGTGTCTTGATGCCTTTCAAAAATATCATTAATAATTATTTTTCTGTTGAAAAATTCTTTAAAACATCCTTAGAACAGGATAAAAATCTCAGTGTTTAAACAATTAATTTTGTTGAAGTTAAAAAAAGCATGAGAATAACTCATTGCCATAACTTTCATGTATTAAAAATGCAAAACTAGGCTGGGTTTCACCATATGTTTTACCACCTTCATTATAAAACCCTTCGCTTCCCCTTAGATACCTCTTTTTTTGAGTATTATTCTCTGTTCTCAGAATGTTGCAATAATCAATGTTCTGCAAAAATTTATCACAGAAAGCTTAGGTTTTGTGTTTTATCATCAGTATGTTGTAGAAGTGCTGTTTTAATAAAATATGATGCAAATTGAGGTTTCTTTTAAAAATATATTTATATTTCAAGCATTTCTATTTCCTTAAATCAATTCCATCTGTGTATATACATATATATATATATATATATATATATTTTGTGGGTAAATGCTTACACGTTTGATACAGCATGTCTAAAATTAATCATTTTCTCCATGTGCACATAATCAGCAGTTTACAGTGGGGATAACTCCAATAGCTTTACAAGGTCCTGCATGTGACATGTCTGTCAAAAACTTTTCGACATTAATTAAAGATACTCAGTTGGTTGCCTCCTGAGAGGCACAGAGGACAGAGAACCATTTTATTACATGCAAACAATTATGAAAATCCTGCCTTTATCACCCCCTCTCAAACTGAATGTTACCATTTTGGAAGTGTGTGTATAACTGTGTATATACACACACATGTCCATGTGTAAATTTGTCTATCTGAGTACAACTTGTTGGGAAGTATTTTCAATGCATTAAATGTAAAATACGAGTTCAATCCAATCCTGATGTCACTCACCAGTAGTAAGTTCTTCAGTGTGCATGAATTGCTGACTTCCACAATCCAGTGGAACTGTATGTTCCCACTTTGCCTCGAATGTTTAACTGCCCACAAGTCTTTGCAGGACTAGGTTACTCCCTAGTGTCAAATCTCAGAATAGATTTTGTTTCTCAGAACAGGAAGTCAAACTGTTACAAAGGCTTCTGCAGATAAATTTCCTACATGGAGATCTCTGAACAAATCTTGTCTAACCCAAATGTGTGCATAGGCTTCAAAATGTGCAGTATAATCCATTAATCCATTCTACTTTGTTGCTGTTGTATTGTTTGTTGGGTTTATTCAGTGCAAAATAGCAAAAAGGGAAGGCATCTGATTTTTCCAGATGGCTGGTTTTTATCATGTGAGTTGTCATTTTCAGAAGCAGTAAGTAGGTGGAGTGACTTACCAAACTTGGAAACCTGATATGAAGGCGGGGCTGTAGCTGACCAGATGGGAGCAAGGTTGAAACAGATGTCACAGTACCAGTTGCTCTCCTCAGTAATATCTTTGATGGTAAAACACCTCATTGCTAACACAGGCACCTAAAGCCCCATTTTTTTCCATCTCGGGGGCCACATTTAATGCAATGCAGAAGTTTGCAGAAATATTCACAAAGGTTTCTTGATTATACATTCATGACAGGAAGACCTGCAGAGACTGATTTTCTGCACAGCACTAGTTGGATAGATTTGTTACCACAGAGCTGGCACCACAGTAACTTTTAGTTTGCTTTTATGATTTGTGACTTGCTCAGAAGTTGTGGGTGGTACTAATTCAATTTAACAGTCCTCTCATGTGCCACCCTTTTCTTATCTTTACAGTAATATACAAAATGTAGCTTACTGTAAATAGTGCAAGTGTTCATCACTTATTTCAGGTCAGGCTGTAGCATAATTGCCATATGCATGAAATTAATGGGGAATTATTTATTCACACTGGAGATGCTTGCATTAGGGCCATATGCAGAGTTATCACTGTAGGTTGCTTTTCAATTTACTTGGAAACTGCAAACAACTATGACCCATATCTATTTGGTGATTAACTAAATTTCCTAATTCATAGAAACAGAGTTTGCTTTTTGTTGTAACTTACTTTTCTCAGTGACATATGACTTTGGTCACTGTCATTAACTCATACTTCAAGTGCTTTATACTGTCCCAACTTTACCAGATAATAATGAAATATAGCTATACATTGAAACAAATATGTACTATTATATTATTGTTATACAACTATAAGATTTAAAACATGATATGTGTACATATGTTTAAATATAATCTGGTTTTATATTTATTTCCATTTTCCATGTGTTATGTATATTATATTTTTTGTAAGTTTACAAGCACCCAAAACCAACTTTCTTATACAGGAATGCCTTTCTGAACAAAACTGCTGAATAATAGGAAGTCTCTTGTGTAAAATAACTCTTAAAACATTTAGAGAAAAGCTTTTTTCAATTATTCACAAGTTACAAGTGAGCAGAAATTCTCCATGAAAAAATGCAGAGAACAAGTAATGCAGACAGGGAATCAGGGAAAAAAAAAAAAAAAAAAAAAAAAAAAGCCTCAAACAGAAAAACAGAAAAGCCCCAAACAGAAAAGATAACACAAGAGCAAATTGTTATGAATTTCTGGTCAACAGCATTGAAGAAAGCAGGAAGAGAAAACCCAGTCCTGCCACATCATGAACTCACTACAATAAAGTCTTAAGTCTACCTTGAAGCAATGACAGCCTGCAATACAACGATGTTTCACTTCCACAGTACAATTTTATGTTTTCTTCTGATGTAAAATCACTTGGCAGAAGGTTGTAGAATGAGATAGAGAGGCTCTAGAGACTAGAGAACAAATGAAAAATATTTGATGACTCAGTGAGAGCTGTAGCTTTCATGTTACTTTCTGTGACAGTGTGAAGGTTCTTGGCAAGGGCAGAAAGTAGGTTTTAAATCGTGGCATATTTTAGTGTAAAACCAGATGATTCTCTGTCAAAAGATGAATCTGTCTTTTTTTTTTTTTCATTACTGCTGTTAGTAAGGAAAGAAATGGACCTGCTAGATGATAATGAGGTCGGACACTCCTCACCTCATGTGTTTGCTGACATGCAAATAAGATATGAACCTGCCCTCCTTATCTACCATCTTCAGTGATAGGGACAGGTTTAATATTTCAAAATTATCAATTTAATCTCTGTGCACATGGAACCAGAATTAATTTATGAGCAGTCTAGTGGTCTGGAATTCATCTCACATGAAATCATCTTATTCATTTTCATTCTCTGGAAATCATCCCATTCAGTGGCTGTTATCAGAATGATACACTTATAATTAAAATAAAATAAGATTTCAAAAGTTTTTCAATTGTTGTAGTGAACACATGCGACAACAATTTTTTCTGAACCATCTGGATCCCAGAGGTTATTAGTGGTAGAATAATACTCATGCTTTTAGCAAATGAATACACAGATCCTTTGTTAGGTGGATCCTAAGCACCAGAAAATGGAGCATTTTAGCAGATAGATGTTATGAACAAGTTCTATTCTTATAAACCTAAGGGATGATCTGTGTAAGGAGCATAATATGTGTTGCATCCAGGACAAGCCAAGTCCCAAACCCTGGCTAAGGAGTGGTAGTTTTACAGACTTGCAGTCATGCTAGAAATTGAATCACTTTACGTGATGCACGCAATCACCTGATTGCTGCACGCAGAAATGCAGTGCATCTTGCACAGTTTGACAAAAGGAGGGTTTCCATGTAGGTACTGCTTTTTCACAGAAATGATTTCTGTTGCAACTCTAATTTAGTCTGTATTCAGTGTAAAGTTTTATATTGAAAATCGAAGTGTCGTATGATTGCTTATTAGATTTTAATCATTTACATGTATATTCAGACTGCAGCTTGTGCAAATACATTATTCAGGAGACAATAGCTTATTTCTATTTCATTTCAAAGATTTGATTGTTTTCTCTTTCTCTTTAGTTCCTATTAGTTTGTTATGATATTCATTAAGACATTCCTAAAACTTAGGCACTGAATGATCGATTAGTCAAGACTTGTAACAGAAAATTAAAATGTGCATGGACTAAAGTGAAGGCTCTGCTACTTACTGGTTTGTTACCATCTAAATTGAGTCAGATGCTGGCTAGACATATGTTTAGCTTCTTGTAAGAGACAAAGGACAAAAAAGGGGGGGAAAAGTGAGCATCTCATTCTTATAGACTAGGTTGTCAGAACTGTTACACTCCCTGGAAGTCACTGAGGTTTTGACAATTACAGAAAAATTACTTCCAAGAACAGACATAGTTGTTCATAACCCTTATTTTGGTTGTTATTTTCTGGGACATACCTTGAAACCAGCTGTAGACCAGTTTTGGTATGAAATAAAGCAGAAAGGGATTGACATTGACATGAGAAATTTTGCAAGATTTCAACCTTATCACATAAGGATCTTTAAGGGAAGATATTTAACAAATAAATTCCTGCTACTAATTATTCATTTTCTTTTTCCCTATATATGTGTTCTTCCTCCAGCCTCAATTACAGTATGTTTTGCTCAAGATATGCAGTGTTCATCAACAACACTCTGAAAGAGCAATATAAAATGCCTGTTTGAAGTATAACTTATTCTACAATGCAGTATCTCTTCTAATGTCTTGGCAGTGCAGACTCCTTCCAAAGGGTGTCTGAAGTCTTATCAAGCAGGAGAGTAGGGGTAGCATTGGGAATGAGAGCATTTGTACCTGTCAACAACTTGGGCCCACTTAGGGACTGCTAGCTGCCGTTACTACATAGCCCTCTCCCTACACACCCCCCTTTTCTTCCCTCTCCTTTCTCATCCAAGCTCTTTGTGATGTGAACCAGGCAGGTTTTAGAAGAGTCTGCACTAACATTTAAAATTGCTTAAGCAACTTAAGGTAAGCATCCCTAATGATTTATCCTTGCCAGCTATGATTAGCTCCAAAGCTTGCTTGGAACTTGTGAGCAAGTGGCTTGCTTGCTGAATACTCAAACTTGAGTTACTCCTAGTTTATGAGTAATATTTAGTCTGCAGAAAGGATAGTGTGAATACAATTGGAAAGAATAATCCAGCACACTGGATTCACATGTGAGTGAAAATTTGTGGTAGGGAATCCCTGTTTCCCCACAGTACTTCAGTCAAAAAAGGGAAAAATCATCTTTTTCCTTGTACTACTTGACATATATTTCTTTTGTCAAATCTATAAATCCAACTAGATGTAAACCTGACTGCCTGTGAAAGTGTTATTTTGTTGTTACTCAGTAATGAGATGGGCAGAACTTAAAGCTGAATTTTTAATGATCATATTTCTGAATGTCTATGACCAGAAACAAAATAGACAAAATCTTTCACAATTCCTTTTTCCTACCTTATGGCAGCATTTTGCCTTTTTTCTAAAACACATCTTCCATATTTGCACTCATGAACTGAAATGCTGGGGTTTTTTCTAGAGACTGAATTCTATTCTTTAAGATTTCTTTTAACACTCTGCTGTGTTAATTTGCAAGAATTTAAATTAAAGACTAAAAATGGCAGACATATAAATCCTTATTTTAGACTCATCATGGCATAATAGTTACTATTTACTGGAAACTATGATCAATAAAAACAGATATAATTTGATTTTTCTGCTCTTGGATAATGAAGGTAAATTGAACTGAGGAGCACAAATTACTTTTCACAACCATCCTTTATCTCTTGGTCACAACCAGAGTTGATCAAAGCAGCTTTCTACAGAAACTTTTTCTCATTCCGTGTAGTTTTGTGAGCCTGAAGTGGCTACTTCTGTGCAGCTTTGACCTACCACTTGCTTCTGTGCTGCATATGACTGTCTTATTGTGATGTGGTGACATGCTACATTGTTCCCACTTACAAAACCTATCCAAAAACACGGGGAAGGGGTCAAAGAGGAAAAAAGTCCTATTAGACTTGAGAGTTCATTGTCATTTTCTTCCCCATAAAAACACAGATAATTTCTGACATTCTACCACAAAAATGTAGCTAAGCTGACAGCATAATCACACATTTGCTTATGCAAGGAGATAGATGCATATATACCCAAGCATTAGAATGTCCATAACAATGATGGTTAATTCAGACTAAGCATCTAATCACAAAGGTTAATAGAAAGGCTGTGAACAGAACTTGACAAAGGGCCATTTTAAATCATGAGAAAATGCTATTCTTCTTGAAAACCTGGGAGAAAGAAATGCTTTTAGGAGGAGGAATATGCTCATATGTTTCCTCCTCTGAAAACTGTCACAGAGAATATTTTCAGGAACTGTTATCATAATGATTTTGCATTACACCATATTCCTGAAGAATATTCTCACAAATAAAAGTACACTGCATGTTGAGAGAAAAAAAAAATACATCTTACAGGTTAAGTACGCTGAATTAGGTACATGTATGAAGATGTGTTGGGAAAGAGTGAAAGATCCAACAGAGTAACAGTAGAGCATGATATATACATTCTGTACAAAACTGAGTATTCAGTTATCAGGAAACAGATAGTTTTGGTTGCATGCATCCTTACCTATATTTGAGGTCCAGATTTAAAAAAAACTTTGTTTCATTTAAATAATTATTCATAGAGTCATATCATAGAGCAGTAAAATTCTTCAGGTTACAAGAGAGCTTGAAAGATCATCTGGTCCAGCCTTTCATGGGAAAGGATCCTAGATGAAATTTATCTAGCATTCTGGCAAGTTCCATCTTGAGAACCTCCAGTAATGGGGCTTTGTCACATCCTTTGGGGAGAGTGTTCCATGAATAATTGCTCTTAATTCTTAATAATTGCAAAAAATTCTTTCATAATTTGAGCTAAAACCTCTTCCAGTGCAACTTTTATTCACTGCCCCTTGTTTTCCCAACATGACTTCTTCTAAAGGGTCTCCATTCTCTTTGCAACAGCCCTCTAAGTACTGGAATGGTGTGATATACCAGCATATTGGGAACTCAAACCACTCTTTGTTGAAAGACTAAACCAAACATTTATCTACTTTAAATGTCTTACGTACATGGGGTACAATTGCTCCTGTTAATAAATGCATCGCTCTTTATTTCTTTATATTTAGGATTTTTGTTAAGGTACATGGAAGAAAAATGTAGCATAAAATAAGAGAAAGCCTGTGTTCTTAGATCTAATACAGGAAGAGTATTTTCTTTTTTGTCATTAAATCTCTAAATATCAAATAAGTAATCTTTAACAGCAGCTAGCATGACATCCAAGTTTTAGGAATCTCTAATCTTTTCTAAATGTCACCTTGATTTCTGAGATTTACTGCCTTTTCTGGAATGAAAATATAAGAATTATTACTGCAAGTAAGAGGGCTCAAAAGCTGTCATAACTCTGGTGCTTTTTTTAATGGTGGATTACCAAGTAGAAGGTTTTATTTTCAAACTT
Source organism: Hylia prasina (assembly GCA_013397195.1). Taxonomy (NCBI): domain Eukaryota; kingdom Metazoa; phylum Chordata; class Aves; order Passeriformes; family Sylviidae; genus Hylia; species Hylia prasina. Next base: position 428,053 of record VYXD01001317.1, read on the forward strand.
TAGGTTGTAAAGCAAAAAAAATCAAGAATTTAAGGTCATATTTTAATCACTTTTAGTATCTGAAGGAACTCTGAACCTCAGATATTTTTGTGGGATAATTTCAGAAAAAAACACGGCAGCACTTCAGAGCTGCTTTCTTCTTTCCTATTTACGTCTTTGTGTATGATGTGTAAGCAAAAGGCTACACCATATGGTTTGATCACTTCTAACTTTGAAAAATAAATGAAAATTAATGGCTGTTCTTTGCATAAACTTTCAAGCCATGAAATCTCAAGGTCTTTTAACCTAGCAAAATACTATAACATACATAAATATTGTATCATTAACATAAGTCATTTAAAATTAAAAATACCATTAAAATAGTTTCCTAATGTTTTGTGACAGATATAATCCTGGGAAGAGCATAAAGTCTGGTTTACAAACACTTCTGCTGTCACACATCAATTCTTAAAACAAATTTTATGATACATTAATATGTCAGGATGACTGTATATCGGAGTGAAATGTAATAATCTTAAATGATGCTTTTCACGGTTAGGCAGACCTGCAAACCTGGATTACAAATGACAATTCAGTTTGAATGGTTGTGACTCAGCAGATGTTCTTGTGCCTCAAATACTGATATTATACTAATATAGCAGTATGTAGGTCAAGACAATAGAGCATGTGTACATCTAGTTATTTTCAAAACAAGTCAGCGTACTAACTTTGAAGACTGCCGTGTTTTGTTTTGTGAACATAAAGCTGTTGCAGAGTACAAGAAGAAGAGAGTCTCTCTGCTGTCGCCTAGGGCCACTTAGGAGGATTAAAACCCATGCAAAATATCAGTTGTGAAACAGTAAAGAAAGAAAAAATAACTAAATAACATTTCCTTTAAGGGAGTGGCAATGGTATTACTACTACTACTACTGCTACTGCTACTGCTACTATTGCTATTATTACTACTACTTCGACTGTTATTATTATTATAGTAGACAATGTAAAAGATGTGTTTTTAAAGATTTTTTTGTTTTATATTCATGTGTGTTTATTAGACTCAGTCCAAACTTTTCCCTGAAGAACTGCCTTTCCATGGTAGAGTTATTCCTCCGTGACACAGAGGCATCACAGCAGAAAAAGCTGTGCACAGGTGATCTGTGGGGCGAGAAAGGGTAGATAAACAAACAGGAAAAAGTAGGAAAATACTCAAACAAAAAAGGAAAAAAGACTGAATTAATTCCCATTTTCCCAGTTCTTTGCTTCCTGGAAAGCAGAGTTTAACTATGTAGTACTGAAGGGCTACTTGTGGTAATCACATCACACGAATGTTATTGTCACTGTGACAGTTTCAGTTCTGCCTTGCCTCCCGCACGGCTTTGAGAAAGTCTGGGGCACAAAAAAGTCTGGGGCTCCAAACATGGAGCTGGCAGCTGCAGCTTTTTGGTTTCAACTAAAATACTTTAACTGTGAACCTGAGTCCAGCTTTTACTACAATAAATTCCAATAATAAGTGGCAGGGTGCTATAATGAAAGAAGAAAATAAGAAATGAAGTGTTAAGGTTTAGGGCAAATTCGGGAGAAAACCTCCCAAGGAGCCCTCCCTCCCCTCCGCCAATCAGTTAGGGAAAAAACTTCCTCAGAGAGAAGTGGAAAGAAGCCTGTTTATTACACAGGCAAAACAAAGAGACACTCCCCAGCACAATAAATTGAACAATACCCGACGGCAAGAACTTCGTGGCGCTCAGGAGAGATGTCAAATTCAGAAAAGAAGTCTCCCCTGTAGATGG
>VYXD01001330.1:9431-21264 GCA_013397195.1 Hylia prasina
CAAAAAGTGGGACAGACACCCAGAATTCACCCCTGGCTCTGCTTTTGGTGGGATTTCCCCTCCAAAGCTGCCCCAGGAGGTGCCCCAAGCCCCAAAAAGTGGGACAGACACCCAGAATTCACCCCCGGCTCTGCTTTGGTGGGATTTCCCCTCCAAGGCTGCCCCAGGCTGCTCCCTCACCCACACTCCTGTTGGAGAGCTCCTGTCTCATAAGGAATGGGAATTAAATCCACAAGAGAAGTGGATCCCAGCGAGGACAGGAGGAGTGGCAGCAGCAGGGAGCTGGGATGCAGCTCTTTGCCAACAGGAGCAGTGGGAACGTTCCTCACACGGAGCAAGAACCAGCCCAGGATGGATCCTGGGCCCCACATCAAAGATTCTGCTGGAACAGGATCCTGCTGGTTTGGGGGGGTTCTAATAAGTCTCAGAATCTTCGTGTTCTTAATTCCTTGGGAAAACAATCAAAAGCACAAATATTGGGGTGAGCGGATCGTGACCTTGCAGGACCTGAAGGAGCCAAAAGGAACCGTGGAGAGAGATTATTTACAAGGGCTGGAGGGACAGGACACAGGGAATGGCTCCCACTGCCCAGGGCAGGGCTGGGTGGGAGGTTGGGAATTGGGGATTCCTGGCCGGGCTGGAATTCCCAGAGCAGCCCCTGGATCCCTGGCAGTGTCCCAGGCCAGGTTGGACACTGGGGTTTGGAACACCCTGGGACGGTGGGAGGTGACCCTGCCCTGGCAGGGCCTGGCTGGGATGGGATTTAAGGTCCCATCCAGCCCATTCCTCTCCGGAATTCCACGGCTGTGTCTGCAGGAGCCGTGCCCGCGCAGGGACACCGCGACGGGCGGGACAAGGACACAAAACCCAAACAACTGGGAACCGCTCCCTCTGCCTGTCGGCTTCCCTCCTTCAGCTGCTTCACCCACGCTGCCTCCGGCTCCCCTTTTCCCAGCAGGCTCGCCCAGACAAAGAGGGAGAAGCCCCAAACAACCCGGAGCGGGATTCCAGCAGTCCCCGTCCCTGGGGGAAGCTCCGCTGCTATTTAGCTGATTGCAATTTCTCATCACAGCAATTCTCCCCATCATCATTATCCGCGCGGCAATCAAACACAAACAGGAGCTGCGGCTAAATGAGACGGGGCTGGGTAATGAAATAATTGCTGCGCTCGGCGGCCCAGGGACACTCCCAGCCCCCAGGTCCCGCCCGGCTCACAGGGACACACCGAGATTCCCGTGGTTTACACCAGCCTGGACGCGCTGCAGCCGGGCCCAAGGCAGGGGAGATCCCGGCTTACCTGGCAGGGAATTTCCTTTGGAGTCTGCACTTTGGAAATATGTAACAGCCAAAAAAAAAAAATTTTTTTTAAATATACATATATTTATCATCATCATCATTATCATCATTATCATTATTATCATATTTATCATTATTATAACATTTATCATTATTATTATTAGTATTGGTATTGGTATTATTGGAATTATTATTGATATTATTATTGGTATTATCATTACTACCGTTACTCTCTGCCTCACCTGAGCAGGGGTTTCCCTTCCCCCTGAGGGCACAACGCTCACACCCAAATGTCTTGGAAGTGGGAGAAATTGCTCGTGTTTCTGGAGGGTTTCAGGCAATCCGGGATTCAGCATTGCAGCCGGTCTTTAATTCCATATATTTGTGTATATATAACAAGTAAATATATATATATATATTATATTTATATTTCCAGCGGTCCCCGTGTTCATTCCCTGTTCTTCTCAGGGAGTTTGTGTCTCCCAGTCCTCTGGGGTGCTCCGTGTCCGCATGAATCTGTTATAAATGAAAGGTCCTTGAGCGAAGTGGGACCCCTGGGATGTCCCTGGCGCTGTTCATGCAGGTGTATCCCAACATTTCCATGCCCGTCCCTACCTCGGGCACCCCACAGCCCCTGGGGCTCCCAGGATGAGGGACTGACGTGGATTTCAGGCTCGGATCAACAAAGCACCGGAGGAAACGCTTCCCTTCATGGAGCGACTCCTCCCGAGGGCTCCACCTCCTCCTCCCAGGGCACTGCTCCCAAACCCTCCTGCCCCAGGACTGAGCCGGGATTCCGCCTGTGCCAACCTGAGACCGGGAAAACCGGGAAACTTCGGGGGCTTGTTTGGCTTTTTGGGCTGCTGGGAGGTTCCGTGTGCGAGAACCCACCGGGATGGATAATTCACAGAGGCGAGAGGCAATTGAGATGTTGATGAGAGGCAATTGGCAGATCGATGAGGGATAATTGATGGACTGATGATGGAATGCTGATAGATCATCAGCTGTCTATCAATTGTGCATCAGTTGGTTGATAGATAGACAATCCGTCCACAAGTGACAGATGGAAAACCTTCCCTCACACTGACTTTTCTCCCACCTTTGAGAAGAAATCCCCCCAGTTCAGAGTGCACTCTCAAACCCACATCCCAGTTTAATAAGAGTTTCCAGAATTCCCATTTTTCTGTCAGGCTGGATCCTGTCCCCCAGCACAGCAGCTCAGCCAGGTGGCTCTGGGGACAAAGCCACTCTGGAGTTTCTCTGTCCCGGGCAGAGCTGAATTCCTGGGAGCTGAGCCACGGGGCTGTGCTGGGACACAGATGGACGGGGAGCAGAGGCACCAGCGAGCCCCTGGACCGTGCTGATCCCACGGCTGCACCTCTGCACTCGGGCAGGGACACGAGGGGTGCCCTGGGAATGGGGTGATTGATTCTGCAGTGAATACATCCTCAACAGAAATGCAGACACACGTCCACATCCTGGAGGACAAAGCTCAGGGGAAGCCTGGACCAAACCGGTGTCACCCTCCCTCCTGCCATCCTTAATGATCCCTTCAGTTTTCTCTCCCTGTGTCCCAGGCTCTGCTGCCCAGGGTGCAGCTCTGAGCTCACACTCAGGGTCACTCAGCTCTGCACAGAGCAGGGACACAAAACAAATCCTGTTCCTGCTGCACACCAAGGACAGCTGGGACAAGTTTTCAGCCCAACAGCACAAACAAGGGTGGCTGGAGGGAGGAACAAGCAGGATGGGACTGCACAACCTGGAGCTGGGATTGGACAATTCAACCCCAAAGTGCAAATGGACCAAAACTGATCAAAGTGTGAGACCTGGTGACTGTTTGTCCATTTTGTGTCCATTTTGTGTCCACTTTGTGACCATTTTGTGCCCATTTTGTGTCCATTTTGGGACCATTTTGGGACCATTTTGAGTCCCCCTTGGGTGTAACCCTGGCCAGGCTCTTGTCCTGCCCAAGGTGCACCCTAAAGACCTTGCAATAAATCTTTCAATTCAACCCCAATGTGAAAATGGACCAAAACTCAGAAAAGTGCAAGACCTCGTGACCATTTGTCCATTTTGTGTCCGTTTTGTGTCCATTTTGTGACCCTTTTGTGACCCTTTTGTGACCATTTGGGTCCACCTTGTGTGCAGCCTTGGCCAGACTCGTCCCTCTGTGCTCTTGAAGCCTGCGGCTCCCGCCACCGTCCCTCCCGCCATCTCACCGGGAATTTTCCAGCCCGAATCCGCCGGGAACGCCCAGCCCTGGGAAGGGGGCTGGGAATAAAGGCCTGGTTGAAGGCAGAACTCCCCACCCGGAGGGGCCCTCTCCTCCCTGCCCAGCCCCGCGAGGCAAACACGGAGCGCCGGCGGCGCCGGGATGTTGACAGCGTTATTTCCAAAGGTACCACGGCTTAATCAAACCTCCGCCTCGGCGCCGAGTGCCGCCGTAAACCCCCAAAATTATATAACACACATGTTTTTATGCTTTGCCAATTACAGCTGGAATAGGGACTGTTTGTTTCAGCCCCTCTCAGAATGAGGCGAGGATGGGAAAACAACCTATTTTCCTTATTAGGTTCAGGAGTCAAAGGACTCAGCCAGGAGCCGCAGGCTTCAAGAGCATAGAAGATTAAGACATATATTGGATTCATGATGGAGGGCACAAAGTTCATTTTCAAAATAAAACAGAATTTTATTCATATTCCTTTTAAAATTCAGATTGCCATTTGCCAGCTGACCTGTGACATGGCAGCAGTGTATTACATTTTCAATGAGCAGCCTGTCTGGAGCTGGCAGGAGAGGAAACTGCTTCCTGGTGGAGTTTTTTCACCGCCCTTAAATAGTAAGAATTTGTCGGGATTGTTGTCAGTAATGGGAGACGGTGCAAACAGGGACAGGGCAGCATATTTATTTTTAATAAGGCAACATGCAGAATAGCAAAGTCCCTGGCATTATGCACCGAACGGGGCTGAGAAAACAGAAAGAAAGGAGAAACCAGAGCTCGGTTGCAATTTGTATGTGGAAATCAGGGGTGGAAATACTTGGCAGATACATTGAAAATCAAAACAAAAGCAGAGCAGGAGGGGAAAAAAAAATCCGCATCTATATTAAAAACTGAAATGCAAACGCAGTCGGCAGCGAGTTTGCGGAGAGCGCGAGTCAAGCCAAGGGTTTCTCTAGCGAGGAGCGAGATTTATGGAGCTCGCCATCTGTCAAAATTAGATTACAAAAGGCACATATGCAAAGATACACCACGCCTGATTTTCATATATATTAAACCGTGCAACTCCTGCGGAAAAATGAGGCTCCGCGCGCGGTGGCGCCCAAAAGCTCCCGCGGCCAACTCGGGGGCTTTGCTGGGGTGGTGCAGGGACAGAGGGGGATGTCCTGCAGGGTCTGCACACGGGGACGGGTGTGCAGCTCCATGGAGCCCCCAAAAACGCCGTGCCTGGGCTGGGAGGGGCTCACGTGGAGGGAGGGACGGGGCGCGCTCAGCCCAGCCAGGCGGCGACGGCGCTTTGGGGTCTGAGCCAACGGAGAGAAGGACGACACGGAACCCTTTTCCAACCCGTTCTCCGACCACTTTTCCCTCGTGGCAGGCTCCAAGCCCCCGTTTCTGGGTGACACAGCGGGATTCCCAGTCCCTCCCGGTCCCACACCAATTATTTGTGTACGAGGTGCCTTTTGTCCCCGCAATCAAAGCCCGAGTACAAACCACGCCGCTCTCCTGATAACTTAATCAAGGACTCTCTGCTCCAATCTACCTGTAGATAAAACCCGGGGTGTATTTTGACACGGAGAAACAAATCCACTTAGGGCAGGCGAATTAGCTAATCATCGTCTCAGCACCAGCGCGGCTCGCGCTCGGCGCGGGGATGCTGCTGAATATCAATTCTGCCCGCGCTGGATCGCAGCCTGGCCCTGCCCCGGCTCTCTCATGTGAGCCATGTTAACCCGCGCCGGGGAAATCCTCTCCTGTTGACAATGGAGGAGCAGCAGAGGCAATTTTGTTGGCAATCTATTTTGCTTTGGGAACAGCTGAGCTCCGAGGCGGAGCGCTCCGGAGAGAGCGGGATGCAGGGCAGGGCAGGGATGCTCAGCCCCGCTCCCAGGTGTTGGCAGAGCTGGCATTGGTGTCCGAGCTGTGCCAGGGCGCTCAGAGGGGATTTGCCATCAGGGATGACACACGGCTGTGACATTTCTCATCAGTTTTACCCCAGTGTCTATTCTTACCCGACTCAAGGGGGTTTAATTGACCACAACGTCACCTCACAGCTGCCCACAAGCTCCGGCCAACAGGTAGGAGCAGGTGAGTTCTAACTGTGCCAAAAATATAAAAGGAAAAATCTCCGCTTCTGTTTTTTCTGCAGGATCATTGCATTTCAGATCCTACTATTTTTTAATTCTGGAAGGTTCTCATTTCACGTTTCATCTCAATTTTAGAACATAAAACATTTTGAAACACCAACCTGCAAAGCCGTGCGTTTACCTCCTACCTTAATTTATGAAACTGCCTGCTGGAAGGCGCTGAGCCTGGCTGGGTATTAAAATAATAATTAATATTAACAGTGTTACACCGCTGCTCGATGCCATGGCCACTTTTTGCATTAATCATAAGAAGAAACCCAGGCTGCTCGAGCCATTCCCAGCATTTCAATGGACGAGGAAGGATTTCAACGGGTGAGGAAGGATTTCAACGGGTGAGGAAGGATTTCAATGGGTGAGGAAGGATTTCAGTGGGTGAGGAAGGATTTCAATGGACTGGACGAGGAAGGATTTCAATGGATGAGGAAGGGCCTCGGGGCTCTGCAAACAGCCCCAGCCGTGTGTGGGCACCCCGTGGGTGATGCCAGCTCCGTGCCCGCTCCTCCTGGGAGGAGCCACACCTTGGGAAAGCGGAGGAGAGGAGCCCAAACCGAGAGAGGAGCCTGGAGCAGCCACAAGCGCCAGGAGCGGAGCCGCCGCTCGCTCGGCTCTTCCTCCCAAACCCTCGTCGGGCATAAAATACAGGCTCCTTAATTGGTGTGTGCTTCTCCAACATGTTTTTAATGAAAAGGCGGCACATAACTCTCGGTTTGTTGGCTGGCAGAGCCCAATTTACAAAAGTGGGAGTGTGAGATAAGAACAGAGTACATCTGCAGCGCAGGCTGTGCAATGAATCACGCCGTGCCAGAGTTGAGCAGAATATAATTGAGTCCAACATCTCTGAGCACTTTCACCATAATTAATGATAATCTGTAACAGAGGAATCTGAGATTCCAGTTCAGAGAACTGTTTAATTAGGCCAAGTAATGAAAGCAGCAGCAGTACAAGAATATGGCCTGCCTCATGATTAATGATTCATGCTACCGAACACAAAAGTGCCGCGCCGTTAACTCCAGCGGGGCTGCAGCGCCCTGGCATTTACAGAACGGGGAAATGCGGCATTGCCGGGCTCGGGATGGAGCTGGCAGCAGCCCTGCCCCGGCTATTTACATGATAAATAAGGTTGCAGAGGTGACAGTCACCCCCCTTTGTTCCGGAGGGGGTGCTCGCACAGAAACACGGGCTCGGCCTGGACATCAGCACTGGGGAAGATCTCCCGGCTCAGGGGAGCGGATTATATCAGGATATAATTGATATCCTCGCTCCCAAAGTTGGGCACGCAGCGCTGTTGTCCCTTTCTGCGCGGTGACACCGGCCAGCCCTGGATGTGTCACCACACAGCTCCAGACACAGATCCGTGCGGAGACACGCTCAGCTCGCGGGGAGGAAAAACAGTTCAGTTCGCGGAGTATGGAATGTAAAAAGGAAAGGGGGGAAAAAAAACCAAGGATGAAGAGTGGTGAGGTTTTTTTTGCAGGCTCCCACTTTTGCTGGGTCAGGGTGCAATATGTAGAGCAATTTGACACGGAATTGCCCTGGAAGTGTAAAGGGACATGACAAAAGAAGTGATAAGACTGCCTGGGGCTTTAACTTACAAGCCAGCAAATTATATGGGTTTTATGTGACTATTTACCGCTCCTTTCAATGAAACAAGGAGCCCTACTTATCGTGGGCCCTGCAGAAGGCCCGCTACATATGCAAGGTGGGAGATAAGGCCATTTTCCAGAGGGCCGTGTTCCCTAATGCCTCCATTCCCCCCCAGATGAGGGCTCCTCGGGTGCCTCTCCAGCACCCACCGCGACAAATGCCCGAGCAGGGACATTATCTGCTCTCTGCCCTAATGGCCCGGCATTTCCAGCATCCTCCCTGCCTGCGGGACCCCCTGCCCGGCACCTCGGCCCCCCCTCAGCTCCGTCCCCCTCGGCTCGGGGACATGGGGGCTCCGAGGGGGCTCCAAAAGGGGCTCCTGGGCTTGGAATCGCAACGTCCTGGGCTGGAAGGGACCCGCGGGATGGTGGGTCCAGCTCCTGGCCCTGCACAGACACCCCAAAATCCCACCCGGGGCATCCCTGGGAGCGGTGCCCAAAGGCTCCTGGAGCTCTGGCAGCCTCGGGAATGTCACCACTCCCTCTGGGGGAAGAACCTCTCCCTGAAATCCATCCTGACCCTGCCCTGGCACAACTTCACACCAGCGAGAAAAACCAGTGTCCACCACGCGATTTTATCAGCGCATTTCCCCGCAGAAAAAAAAACAAGCTCAAAGAAAAGCCCACCTGAAATGGCAGGAGAACAGAGGCGCTTAAATTACAACATCAAACGATGAGCATGGCAACTTGGGAATCTTTCATGGACATTTTAAAGAGCTCACAGACTTTTGGGTGAGATTCCAGAGGCCGTGAAGGTGTCAAACACCCCTCAGTGGTTTTATCCAAAGACACGCTGGGAACCTCAGAGCAGGGAGTTTCTTATCTGTGGAAGGAAATTCCCGAGGGAGGCAGGCGGAGGAGGAGGCCGTGACTGGGGACATGTTAACTGATCCCTGGTGCTGTTCTTTGACGATGTTACTGCCACAACAGAGAAGGGAAATTCAGGAGACGTCAAACCGAAGTGAAATTTTCCAAAAAGCCATTTGAGGAGGTTTCACGGAGCAGGAATCTGCAGGTACACCCGGGGCCAGCCCAACCTGGAGAAGTTCTGGTGACGTCAAGCTCTGGGTTTCAGGGGAGCAGCTCCCAAATTCCAGAGGTGCTTCCTGCAGAGCCAGCGAGGGCACGGGGACAGCCAGGAAGGGTCCCGGGGAGGGGACAGTGCCACAAACACCAGGACAGGTCCCACCAGAAGGGCACAGCGACTGCTCAGCCTTGCCCGGGATTGCACAGGCCGCCCAGGGCATCTCCCACATTCCTGCATGGAGCACAAGGGGATTTTTAAGGAGTTCCTCTCTTTTCCCATTCAGTTCTCCCGGGGACAGGGAATCCAGCCCCTTTGTAAGAGGCACCAGCGGCTCCTGCTTTCCCCCTGCTAATTAAAGCAGGGATCAGCATCACAGGAGATCAGAAGTGAAGCAGCAGCATCACCCCGGGATGTTCAAAGCTGCCACAATCCACCCTGTTCCATAGCTTCCCCTGCACTTCCTTAGCAAGGGAATTGAATATTTAATATTTAAATTAGAGGGGGGGTTTGCCCCCTCATGGAAAGATCTCTGTGCTCATCATGGTCAGCAGCAATCCCTGCACCCTCTGCAAGTCTGCCACGGACATTTCTTCCTGCAACACGTCACCAAAGAACCTCACCAGGGCACGGGGATGAGCAGAGCAGGAAAAGCCCCGAGTTTATTTACAAAACTCAATTTTAGACATTTCCAAAGGTGCCTGTGGGTTGGAGGATGAAATCCCACCTCCCAAACCACACTGGTCAAGACAACTGTCAATCAACTTTCTCCTCCTGCCTAAAAATATGTAAACAACAAAGGAAAAAACAATGTTTTATGTAAAAAATGGACAGTCAGGAAAACAAAGCTGTTGTTTATAGTAAAAGTGTAGGAAAGTAAAAACTCTGATTCCAATATGAAAAACAATTTAGAAGGCCCAGAAAAATCCTCAAAGCAGGGTGACAATTTCTGCAGATGAATCTCAGCTGCTCGAGGGTTCAGAAGGGAAATGCTGGGATGATATCTCTGCAGGAGGATTTGGCAGCTAAAATCAGCATCCCTGATTTTTTTCACATCATCAGCCCAAGAAAAATCAGCCTGGTGACGTCTGGCCCCACTGAGAAAATAAACAGAGAAGGAAGGGTTGAAATCATGCTTTCCATGTCCTGAGCCAAACACTGACTTATTTTAGGGTTCTCCAGAAGTTTTATGCAGAGTTTGAGGCTTGGGCCACTGGGAGATGGGTACAGGGAACCCGGCTCAGGGTGGAACTCCAAACGTGTCCAGGGGATTTCTCTTTGAAGCTCCTTCAAAAGTTATGCAGAGAGGGAAAAACTCCAGTTCACAAAACCTGACGGCTGGAAATGTTTTCCCAAAGCTCCGGCACATGAGGAGGGAGGGAATGAGATCCTGCTCTCACTAAACACCAGCAAGGGCTGCTCCAGAAATGGGAATTACAGCAGAGGCTGGCCAGACAGAGAGGCTGAGGAGCATTAAAGTGCTGAGCAAAGCTTGAGGCTGCACCTGAAACCCGGGGACAAGGGAGGCCCTGAGGGGCTGGAGTGAGGCCAGGGAAGGGAAGGGAGCTGGGAAGGGGCTCAGCCTGGAGAAAAGGAGGATGCAGAGGGATCTTTTCCCTCTCTGCAATTCCCTGCCAGGAGGGGACAGCCGGGGGGGATTTGGGCTCTGCTCCCAGGGAACAGGGACAGGAGCAGAGGGAACGGCCTCAGGCTGGGCCAGGGGAGCTCAGGGGGGATATTGGGACAATTCCCTCATGGAAAAGGTGCTGAGGTGAAATCCCCATCCCTGCAGGGATTTCTTATTCTTATAATTCTGTTTGGCTCCTGCATCAGCCCTTAAGGCAGCAGGGACACGGGGCAGTGCTGGCTGAAGGAACTGTTTGAACTCGGTGGTCTGAGAAGACTTTTCCAGCACATTCCCTGGTTTTATGCCCCCTGGCAATGCTTTGATCCCCCTCACTGGGCTGTTTGTCCAGCCTGTCCCACCTGAGCCTCAGCAGCAGCTCCAGGAGTGCCCAACCACGGGAGTTCTGCCCTTGGCCCAGACCGAGGGGAGCCTGAGTCAGGATCCCGAGATTCCCCAGGGGCTGGGGGGAATCCTGATCCAGGCAGGGATGGGATGGCAGCTCCTCCTCTCCTGCCTGCCTGGGAGAGCAGATCCATCTGCAGGAGCCAAACAAACTCCAGCAGTGCCTGGGACTGACTAATGCCACCCTCGGAACAGCTGGATTTATTGACTTTGCAGAATCAATAGCTATTTTTATTAATCATCTTTAGGTAGCAGGATGCTCCTACTATATCTCTTTCAGTGACTAATACAATAAATTTCCCCTTTTGATGTTCCCTGACATTTGAGCAAATTAAATGGAGCATTAAATATGATCCTCTTTGGGACAAAAGTGGGCAGAATCATTTGTGACTACTTTATTAACTGTTCTGAGAGCGCTGGCAGCACCTTCCAAAGTGCTGTTTAGCATTGCCATGTTTATTATTATTTAAATTTTCCCCAGCACTGCTATATTACTATGGATCAAATGGTTTCAGGAGGGTGAAATGGAAATATTTCCATATTTCCTCTTATTTTGAACGTGGCACCAGCTGAAGGAGCAGAGTCCACCTTTGCTTGGTGCATTACAGGCAATATTTAGGGTGTTTTTTGCTCTTAAAGTGGATGATAACCCTCAGAAAGTTCACATTTCAGCAATTTTGTTGTGAAATAGTGAAAATAATCTTTCTAAGAGGCGACTGCATAAGAATTATTGTTTTGTTGTGGGAAAGTGAGCCCAGTTTTCGTGCTTAGCCCAGTGATCAGTTAAATACTCCAGCCTGGAAAACCGAACAGGGGGAATTCCCCAGAGTGGGGGTCCCTGAGCCCCACCCAGACCCCAGGAAGGTTCCTGGGGTGTTTTCCACGTGCAGTCACTTTTCCAAAGCATTTTATATCAGCTAGTCCTGCATTCAAATCTCCAAATGACAGCAAAAATCCAATGGCCCCACCGGGATATTCCCTTTCTCCCCATCTCCAGGGGAGGCATCCCAGGAGGAGGGGTGGGAAAAAAGCCAATTACCGAGCCCAGGGGTCAACTCTGTCCATCAGCTGTTTATCAATTCCTGCACAAAACATCCCCTCAGCCCCTGGATTGCCTCGATTAAGTCTTGATACCAGATTAATGCTGCCCAGCTCTCCCCTGCCTCCCAAATTGGAAGCAGAATTCCATCATCTCCTTTCGGAGCCGCGGCGGGCAAACATTGGAGTTTCAGATTAAGGAGATAAGAACCAATTGACATAAAGGAAGAACCACCCGGAATTTTAGAGCCAGGCCCTGGATGGAGGCAGGCAGGAGCTTGGATTGGAGCTGGAATACCAGAAGGAATTGCAGCTCCCCCCTCCCCGGGCGTGTAGGAGCGATGCAGGTGAGTTAGCACAGAGCTCAGCTCCTAATTAGCCCTGCAAAGGAACTAATTAACCCGAGCTGAGCGTTGTCTCAACACTACCCTGCCTTTC
>VYXD01001339.1:0-14652 GCA_013397195.1 Hylia prasina
CAACACAGGATTTGTGCAGAAAAGCCTCAGAAGCTTGGAGCACCTCTCTGACAAGAGCAGGATGTCTCACTTGCACTCAACTTTCAGTTCTTCAGGAATCACTGGAATATGAATAGTATCCTTACCAAACCAGGTTCATCCTGAGGACAAGGCCATGTGAATTGTTTGCAGAGCTCCAGCAAACAGCATTCCTCCTGATTCCTCATTTGCCCTTTTTGATCCAGTGGCCAGCTCAGGCAGAGGCCACAGAGCTTTTGGCAAGTCCTGGACCATTCCCAGCTTCCCAGGTGGTGTGATTGAGCATCATGGAAAGAACTCCTGTCTGGAGCCTTTCAATTACGGATTTGGGAGGTAAAAACCCAGTGCCTCTCCCATCTGGGGGTCTAAATGTGGAGGGAGGGCCTGCTGTGAGCACAGCTTTTCTCCTTGAGGCCGTTTGCTGTGCTCTGCAGTGAGGGGGGGCTGATGGATCCTGGTGATCAAATGGAAGCAAGGGCTTGGCTCCCTTCCCAGGCCACGACTGGCATCCCAAAAAACCAGAGGCCACAAGTCATAAGGACTTTCTGTGCCCCAGGAAAGAGGCAGGTGGCACAGGGCATGGCCAGAGCTCCCAACATCTGACGTCTCACACTGCTGGAACGTTCTCTTTGTCATCTGCTTAAGGAGGAGAGGAGAACTTGCGAGCATCTTCCTTTGTCTTGCTGCAGGCTGGATGGCCAAAAGAGTTGTTATTCCATCCAGGCTGCCGTGCCCAGCCACCACTGCTCTCCAGAGCAGGGCTGGGGTGTTTCTCTGTCAGGAATCTGCCCCGTGGAGCACATCTGGGGGCTGAGCTTGCAGCCAAGGAAGGGCACACATGAAGTTCATGTTGATGCTGGCCAGGCTGCTGGCTCTTCAGAAGGGCTCGTGTCTGCACAGCTTCAATCTAGGGCTAAATTTAAACACCAAAATGCAGCGTTTAGGAGCCCAGGGGATAGCCCAGCCCTTGTCTCCTGTGGCTGCCTCCAGCCAGCCCTCCCTTTGGCAAGGAAGAAGCTTTTGTTTCCCTTGGAGTCTGGGCCAGCTTGGAATAATAACACCAGCAAAACCCTCCCTGCCCCAGCACAATGAGGCAGCGCTCTCAATTCCCAGATGTGTGGAGGGGAAGTGCCCAGTGTGTCCCTTCCTGATGCTTCCCTTCCAGATGTGGAGTGGCAGGGAGCTGGAAGCAGCTGGTTTCCAGCCAGGAGAGGAGTGGACAGTGGATTTTTGCCCTGGAGACCCTCTGGATCTCACTGCCTGTGGCTGAGGGATGTGGTTTGGGTGCCCTGCCAGCTGTTCAGCTGGTTTGAAACAGCATGAGAGTGCTGCAGGGAGGAAAGGGCCCACCAGGAAGGGTGAGGATGCCCTCCTTCTCAGATGTGTCTGCACCCTTGAGGAACCCTCACTCCCCATCTTCTCGCCCTCAAGCACCTCTTGTTCCTCATCGTTTCCTCCTGAGCATCACCAGCAGGGCTGGACCCTGTTAAAATCCCTGCAGGCAGCTTGATGGGACAGAGACACATCCCCTGCCCAGGGGTCAGCATGGAACCACCTCGTGCACGAAGCCTCCTGCCAAGGTCATGCTGAGTGAGCCTGAAGGGAGCTGCTGTGGGCTGGATCTGGAGACTGAAGCCTGTCCCCCTCGGAACGAGGTGGGGGTGTTTCAGGTTCAGCTGAAAGGAGCCTCTTTTGGGCAATCCCCCGGGATTTGGGCAGCACAGGAGGGGGCTGCCCACGGGCACAGCTGCCTGTCAGGGTGCTGGTGGGTGACACAAGCCAGGGCACTGCATCCCGTGACCCAGGTTGGCTGTACCCACCCAGTGGAAAATTCCTCCTGCCCATGGGCAAGGTCCTTCTGCCTTTATTTTGAAGCAGCTCGCTGAGGACACGGCCAGCGCAGGAGATAATAGGTGCTGACAGGGGCCTGGCTGCTGCTTGGGGTTTTGCCAGGGCTTCCTTGATATTTGCAATTAAAGGAAGCTGGGAGGGAGATGGTGGAGGAGGAGGAGGAGGACAGCACACGGATGTGACAGCGAGATGGAGCCCGCAGAGGAGCTGGGGATGTCTGAGGAGGTCACAGGGAGGGATCCCCATCCCAAAGCCATTGCTGGGATTACTCACACCCATGACATCAGCCTGGGGGCCCTCCCAAGCTGTCCCTGTGCTGGGAGGGCTGGGACAGGGTGTTCCTGTGTGTGGGATGGGGATCCAGACCCCGCATGGTGTCAAGGCTGATCCATCCTCATGTGGCAGCAGTGCTGAGCACTGGGAGTGGCCACCTGACATTTGGGGGTGCTGACGGCATTTCCCTACAGTCCTGCAGGAGCTGTCTGCTCCTCCTCACATCCTTCTCTTCCCTTTCTCCTTTCCTCTCATTTTCCTGCACCACTCCTGGCCAGCCATATTCCAGAGCCCACCCAATGGGGCGCTGTCCTGACCCTTTGTAAAACCAACCATTTGTTTACAAAGCTTTTTTTTCCCTTTGCCCAGATTGAATTTTCCACTGGGTAGCAAAGGTGCTTTGTTTGGCTCTTTGTGTACAGGAGGAAAATGCACACCAGGAAAAAAGCCCAGGAGGTTTAAGTTAACTTGCAGCTTGGAGCTGTTTCGTTTGCCATGAAGGAATTGTGCAGGTGTCTTGACAAAATGCTACAGGGGTTTTTGCAAGATTAGATCTTATAATTTGTCTTCCTGGATGTGTAAAAATATCCCAGGGAGACCTTTGCCCTAATGGCAACCCAGGATAGCTTCCAGTCTATCTGAAAAAGAAATCTGTAATAAAACCAGAAAGATTTGGACACACAAGACCCTCTGAAAGATGTAAACAATCTGTCTTGGGATGTATTTGAAGTGAATCAGAGAGAAAATAGCTCAGGAGTCCTGAGGAGGTGCTGGACATGATGCTGGAGGTCATGGGGGGTGATTCAGGGGTGGAAATAGCAAGGGGCTTGCTATCCTAATGCCTGGGTTTGCAGTGATGGTCACGGTCACATCCTGTTTCCCTGCACAAGTAAGAGTTCCAAAAACCATTTAGAGAGCCTGGACTCCAGGACTTTACTCCATTCTTGCACCCCGGAGTGGCTGCCTGGGGCTCTGGTGTCACAGCACAGCACTGCAGGAAAGCCAGGATTTACCCTTGGAAGTCTGGAGACCTCCAGCACCTCTGGCATGCTTTCAGATTAAGAGATGGGGAAAATCAGAGCAGAGAGGAGGGGAAGGAGAATTTTAAAAAGGGAAAAAAGGATCAGCAAGGGAGGAGGAGGAGGGGAGCAAGGAAGGGGTGGCTGCTCCCTGCCAGCCGCTTGGGAAATATTGGCAGCAGTCACGGGAGGAGTTGTGCTTTTGGCGCAACCTGCGTGTTCTGTGGCACGGGGAGTGCTGTGAAATCACCTCCTGCTTCCAGGAATCCTCCCGGCACAGGATGCAGGGCCAGGGGCTGCTAAACATGAGACCACCTGTAACCCAACCGGGTCCCTGCATCAGCTGCTGCCTGCCCGGGCACCTCGCTGGCCTGGGGGCTTTCCCGGGGTGGCAGCACATGGGACAGCATGTCTCAGGGCAGGGGGTGTGACCAGCGGGGAGACAGGAGCCACGGGAATGGTGGGAATGGCAAGGACAGCTTGCGCTGGTAGTCTGGGGATGGGGAAGCTTCTCTGTGTCGGGGTGCGTGGCCATTCCTGGGGTGCAGCCCGGCTCCAGACCCTCTCCCAAACTCAGGAATAGCCCCTTGGCCGAGGGACAAACCTCTCCCCCACGTTCCCCCTCCCCAGCTCGGCGACAGGAGCTGTGGGTGACATCCTGTCCCCGCTCCCCGATGACACCGCTCCTGTGCCACCTGCCCACAAAAATCCCCTCCCCGGCCTTCCTGCCCCGCTCCCCTGCCTCCCAGCAGAACTTTATTGCTGGGTGCAGGGAAAGCATGACCTCTGCTGCCTGCTGGCCCCTTTGGCCCCCTGTCCCTGGAGCATGCCAGGGCCCCCAGATGTGGCAGGAGCAGGGTGGGAAGGGGGTTTTGCAATGACAAAACGTCTCATTAATTAAACCGGTGCCAGGCTCGGGGGTGGTTCCTGTTCATGACATCCATGTGGGGACTGAGTGTGGATGGTGCCAAAAGGGAGGAAAGGGAGACCTGGGGAGGAAGGAATGGGGGTGAAATTCGTCGCTATGGAACATAAAGTCAAGCAGGTGAGGATGGGAAAGAAAAGCTCCTGCTGCCACTTTGGGGCTTGTCTGAAGTGGCTGAGGACAAGGACACCATGGGGGGGGGATGGTCTTGGTGGGTGGGGATGTGATCCCCATGGCTGTGTCCCTGCTGTGCCCCCTGCACCCAGCCTGGCCTGGCTGCAGCAGGATGAGATGGGCAGGAGGTGCTCAGAGGGGTGGGAGAGCCCAGGGGAGATAGGATGAGCTTGGCTGGTCTGGCTTAGCAAAGCAGGGAGTGTGAGGGGCACACAGAACCTTCCTGCTCCTGACCCCACATCCAGATCTCCTAGAATTTGCCCTGATGTTCAGCCTTCAGTTTAATTTCTCTCAGCCAGGGAGGCAGGGCCTGGCCGAGCAGCCCTCTGTGGGACACGGGGTGGGTTTGGGCCGCCCACTGCTTTATTTGTATTTTTAGAGCACTCCACAGGCACTAGGTCACTGAAGTGGGTGAAATTCCACCCTGGAGCCTGGAGCAAGTCCTGATGCCCATCCCTCTCCTCGGGGATGGACTGGAGTCAACAGCTGAGCCGGGGCTCAAGGGTCTCAGCCACCACAGTGCCCGGCTGGGGCGGGTGACAGGATCTGGGTGGGAGAGCAAGGCAGGGGACAGGGACAGCCCTCCCACTGCTGACACTCCAGGGTGAGCCCCAGGGGAGTGAGGGTCTGGTGGTGCCAAGCTGGAGACCCCACTGGGGGGTCTGGGCTCTGGGCGGAGGGACTTTGGTGGGACAAAGGCCCCCTTGTGCTGGGGGAGCTGAGGGGGCTGGGATGCTGAGATGAGACTGGGACACCACCCCTACCCTGCTTCCTCAGTGACGTGATGATTTGGCAACATGGTGAATCAAAAGCTGAAAAAGGGGGAAAAATCCTTGAAAAGGAGAATGTGTAGGGGCTTAAAACAGCACAGCATGTCTTGAGAACATAGCTTGGGTGCCTTTATCATCTCCAGAGTGCCTGATGCAAGGGAAGCATCTCACCAGGGCTTGATCTCACATGGAGTGAGTCAGGAGGGCTGGAGTCTCACCTCTTGAGTCACTGCTGGCAGCATTGGAAGTCCCCCTGCCCCTTTCATTTGTGAGTGGTGATGGAGTCACAGTCCCCACGGGCAAAATTCATCAATTTATCACCGAAGCCTGAAATAAAGAGATAAATTCTCCCCTGGGATGCTGACCCAACCAGCAATTGCAGCAAGAGATGCTTCCTGGAAGGGCAGTAAGTACCAGAGCCCTGCTTTAAGGCATGAGGTTTTCCTGGAAATTAGGCCAAGCAAAATGTGCTGGGAGTCATCATTTGAGAGCTCTGCCTCCTGAGGTGTGAAATATCTGCCTTTTCTGATGATCTTCTAGGAGGTGATTTTCTCTGCTTGAGCCACCCAAATTTTTGGCCTCACCTGTTTCAGGTGGCCCGAGCACCCAGCAGTGACCAATCCCACATGGCTTTCATCCAGAGGTGCCACACACTGATGGGATTGAGCAGCACCAACACTCAAACATCGCCTTGAACATGAAAGGTTGTGACGAGGGAGCTGAACCCCCGGAGCACAGGATGCCAAGCACTGTTTTTATTGCTGGAAACAGCCAGACATGAGGACTGGGGTCTTTTTTCTGAGCAATCACACGATTTTGGGATGGTTTTCCCCCTCTATACACAATCCAGAGCGTGCCTGCACTTCCCTGTGTCCTACTGCCAGCTCACGGCTCTGTTCTGGGGCATCCCCCCTGGTTGTGTTCTTCCCCCCAGTCAGTTTTCTCAGAGATCCACCCCTTTTTTTTCCAAAATAGGCAGTTTCCCCTAACAGCAAGCACCCAGTGGCCGGCAGCTGATGGCTCAGTTGCTTTGCCTCACGCACAAAACTTTCCACTTTTGCTTTTCATCTGCCCAGCCGAGGGAAGTGCCTTCCCTCCTCGGCCTCCCTCCTGCAGAAGGGAAACGTCTGCCCTCCTGTGTTCAAAGTCCCCTCCAGAGAGAAGCCGAGGGTGCACTGACCTCACGGAGTAAATATTTTCCATGACATCTCCTCCTGACATCTCCTCTCGGGCTCTGTACCTGTAGCTGACCCAGCCCTGGGTTTACAACCTGTTCCTTGCTCCCCCACGTGTCCCCAAGCAATGTCACCCCCTGAAGGTTTCAGTGACCTCTCTGGACAACCCCCAGGGACATTGCTGGCCAACGAGGTGGCCTCTGGGCCAGTGCTGCTCCCCAGGAACACCGAGTCCATCTGGCTTGCTGTGATGGCATCCCCAACATCTCCCCTTGCCTGCTCAGTGCTCTATAGCACCTGTGGCTGTGGGCTGATGCCAAGCCAGCTGGGAAACTGGAGCCAGCAGGCACCGAGCATCTGTGGGCATGAGGTGGGATGCAGGGAGGTTGTTTGGAAGTGGGAACAACTTGTCAGCAGGCCTGGGTGGGAGGGGACACTCACTGCCTCTACCCCTGCTGCTGACCCAGCTGAATGGGAAGAGGTGGATGATCCAAGAAGTATTTTCCACCTCCAGCCCCTCGCTGTGTTTTGGCTGTACAGAGACTTTCCCCAGACTGTCCTTCTCAAGGGAACAGTCACATCTGGTGTCTGGATTTCCTGCACAGGTGCTGCAGAGCCCAGAGCTGCTCTTCATGGTCAAGGTGTTTTATTTGCAACCATGAGAAGTCCTCCACCATCGGCTTTCTAAGACAAGGTGCTGTGGTCACTCTGCTGCCGTGGCTTTTCAAACCATGTGCCAGGCCCCAGCTCCAGCGCAGTGTCCTGAGGGGGAACAGGGTATTCTTGAGTCAGATTCCCAAGGATTAGATCCCTCCCACCCACCTCTTGTGGAACAGAGGGAAAACACAGAAATATTGCCAAGCGTGTGGCACACACCAGGAGGTGTCAAAAGATGCTCCTGTCAGCCTCCTGGGCAGCCCTGAGGGGAAAATCACCCCAATAATTTGCTGTGGGCATTTCAGAGCCCTTTGTTTCTTTCTGGGGCTTCATTTCTCACCTGCAGCAAAGGTGCCTCCTCAGGTGAGGAGAACACCTACACCTGCCCTCTGGCAGCTCCTGCCCAGTTTGTGAGTGTGTTTCCCAGTTCTTCTGCACGGGAGAAGTTTTGTTCTTGTCTAGAGGGTTGTTTAGTGCTAGAGTGAAAATCAACATTTAACATCTGTTGAGCTGGGTAGGTTTAGGGCTCCCTTTCTGGCTGCTCAGGAAGATTTTTCATTTTAAACATCTCTCTTTTTGGCAGACGGAAGGTTTTTCCACCTGCTCCACAACTTGCCTGGTGGTAGCTTCACGGGAAAGCTTCGGGATGCAGTGGAGAGCTCAGCCAATGATTCCAGGTATTGTCCTGTGCCTGCTTCAGAGCAAGCCATGGCCCTCCCCCCTCCATCCCGTGCTCCTGGAGCAATGTGTGTGTCCCTGGGAGATCCCCAGCACGGCTGTGAGTGCAGCACTCCCACCCTGGATCACCCAGGGTACAGGCTGCTGTCCATGAGCTCTTTCACGAGAGGCTGAGCTCTGGAAATCCACGTGCCGGTGGCACATTTTGGCACCTGTTTTTGGTGCTTCTCCTTGGAGGAGAGGCGTGTCTTTGCTCTTGAGGATGTGCTGTGCTCTTCTGTGGAAAACCTGGGTGGATCCCTGCTCTTGGGAGGGTGCAAGGGCTGTGTGCCCCTCCTGAAGGTGACAGCTCAGCCTTGAGGAAATGATTCTGCACTGGAAGCACCTGCCTGTTGGACAGGGCAGAATTGCGGAGTTGGAGATGTAGAGTCATATATTGGATATATAAACCGTGGCTTTCCCAGGGGCCTGGGCCTTCCCTGGGACTGCTGCTCTGCCTCCTCGTGTTTGTGGGGAGAGGAAACCATGGCTAACCTCACTCACAAACACAAATCAGCTGGGTTTTGTTGCTTTGTATTTTTTTTTTTTTAATTTTTTTGGGTTCCGTGTGTTCAGTTGGAACAATAAAACATCTGTTCCCGAGCCCAGCAGCTGGACTGAAATGAAATGACGTTAGCATCAATTATCCTCCGGGATGGGGAGGCTGCCGGGAGAGCAAACGGAGCGGCGCCTATTTCCTTAACGCTGAATAACAAATGAGAACAACAGCTTGGCTTGGTGGCTCCTGTGTTCCCAGAGAGCTTCCAAAGCCCCACCTTGGGTTTGGGGTGCCAACTGCTCTGGGGCATCACTGTGAGGGAGATGCTCTTGCAACAACTGGGGGATAAACCATTCTTGGTGTCTTGGTTTAGGGCTGCTGTGGCGGGGGATGTTTTCTTGAATGCACCCAGTGGTTTTTTGGGGGGATGGGGTGGGGCTCAGTCGCTTCTTGCAGAGCCAGCACGGAGAGCCCCAGCTGGGACGTGGCCAGCAGTGGGTGCAGGCAGCCAGCCCGGAGCGGAGCTGGGGTTCACAGAGGGATGGGATGATGCAGAATCACGTTCCCTGGGGACAGAAAGGAGCCATTAACGCGGAGAAAGGGGGGAGCGATGGAGCACAATGCCTGTGATTTGTTGGCAGGCGCGACCTCCAGTCCCTGGCAGCACCTCAAAGCAGCTGTGAAGTGCCAGTCGGTGGCGATGCTCCTGCGCGTGATGTGGGGCGCCTGACCCTGGCGTAAGGCTGGGACACGGGCTGGGACACGGGCTGCCTGCTGCGGAGGGCACCGACCCCGCTGCTCCTCCCCGGGGCCCCACGGATGAATCCCCAGCGTGCCGAGTGCACCGGGGACGTGGTGGCCTGGGTGCCATCCTGTCCCACCCCAAACACGCTCACCAAAAGCAGGTAATTTCCCCAAATCCCAGCAGCACAGAGAAAACCGTGTCTGTGGCAAAACTGAAGGAAGCTAGCAGGGGAAAAGCATTTTTTCTAAGCGAGCTGCTTTTGTACCTGCACAGCCAGATGCTTAAATAACTTAATGCAGGAAATAATTTCGGCTGCTGCAATTTTGAAGCCTCTGAAATAGCTTTGCTGCTCCCTGGGGAGCTGTGAGCATTTTAGGCCTGGCAGCTTCCAGCACCCCGCAGGTGAGGTACAGCTGCTCCTGGCAGCCTGTGGGGCAGGGCTGGGGGGAAAGGGGGCTCCTGGGGCTTGTGTGATGCTCATCGTGATTTTCTGGAAGGAAAGTGTTTGGGGTGAGCAGCAGGAGAGGATGAGCTCGTAAAGGGAATAATAGCTTGCTCCAAAAACCTGGGAGCATCAAGCACCCAGGGAGTGCTTTGTCTGGCTTCTTCCTTGAATGTCCCTCCCGTGGGAGTGTCACCCACATGCCATGGAATGGTTCGGGTTGGAAGGGACAGTAAAGATCATCCAGTTCCACCTCCTGCCATGGCAGGGACACCTTCCACTATCCCAGGGTGCTCCAAGCCCTGTCCAGCCTGGCCTTGGACACTGCCAGGGATGGGGCAGCCACAGCTGCTCTGTGCAACCTGTGCCAGGGCCTCCCCCCCTTCACAGGGGAGGAATATCCCATCTAAACCTGCCCTGTGTCAAGCTGAAGCCATTCGACAGCACCCAGCACATGCCTGAAAAAACTCCTGTTTTCCTCTAATCGCTTACTGCTTTTGGCCTCCAGCCTGGGTCCTGTCCACAAGCCACACTGGGCCAACACTAGCCCAGGTGTCACATCTGGTGTTTGTCACCTCTCTGTTCCCAGACGGGGTGCTGCAGGCACTCCTGGCCTCCCCCACCAGACATGGAGTCCAGCTGGGAAAATCCCCAAAACTTCACTCAGAAGAGACTTGGCAGATCTAGAAACGAGAGTAAAGGAAGCTTTGGCTTTATAAAAAAAATTTGAAAACCAGATCACTTTGTCCCAAAGCAACTGAACTCAGCCCAGTACGTCTATTTTTTGTTACATTATGTACTGTACTCCAGCCTGTTTTCCCAAGCCTTACAAAAGCCAGTGGATCCTCATTTTGTTTGCCTGCCCCAACGCTCAGTAACATGCTGAACTGGCTGGTTTTGGGTAGGTCTGGCCAGGACATTAATTCCTCCCAATATTCTGGTCTTCCTGGCTGTATGAAAACAAGTGCTGGAGGTTGGCTTGATCTCAAGTAGTGAGGGAAAAGCTTGTTGGGTCCCTGGTTTCCCAAAAATTCCCATCTGGTGGGAATTTGTCAGCTGGAGCATTGGGATGGGGCTGCCCTGATTCCAGGCACCTCTTCCCCTCCCAGCCTGCCAGCAAAAACAGCCTGGGAGGATTCTCTGGTGGATTGGGATCCATAGGGACAGAGACAAGAGAAGGGCTGAGGTCCCTGCACCCTGCCTGATTCTCCACTGGTCCTCTTTTCATCCCTCTTGTAGTGGCCTGCTTTTCCCAGCCTGGTTGGTAATCTTAAAGAATAGGAGACAGAAGGCTGAAATGTCTTCTGAGGAGCTGGATTTTTGTCTGTCCCTATGGCACTGCTGCTCTGGCTCACTGTAAATTGTCTCACCTCTGCCAGGACTGAGCCTTCTGTGCATCATCCTCCCCTATCCAGGGTAAAGTGTGCCCTGAGGGGCCCAGAGGGGTGGGAAATAGGGATTTGTGCCACCAGGCAAGCTGGGAAATACAGCAGCCACCTCTGGCTCATCACCTGGGGGAGGCTTTGGAGAGCTGGATAGGACAGAAAATGCTGAGCAAGGCTCAAGAGGGTCCAGGTGTGTGTAATGCAGCTAAAAGGAGGTGAGAAAGGAGGGAAAAGGGAATAAAGCAAGGGATTTACTCAGCATTCTGACCACCACAAGGCATCTGAGACAGGGTGGGATGCTCTGTGTGGGCAGGGGGTGCATGGCTCTGCTTTGTCCCAGCAGCTCTGAGGGGTGGCTCTGGAGCTCTTCCTTCTGCCAGGGCAGGGCACAGCCTGGGGCTGGGGCTAAAAGTGTTGTAACAACATCTGCATCCCATCTCCCATTTGTGCTCTGGGAGGCTCCCATTCAGCCCTGCTCACCCTGAGGCTGCTCCCACCCCAACCCGGGGTCAGCATCACTGCCTGGGGCACCTGGGGAAAGGCAATGAGGGGCCTGGGGGGCTGCTGGGGCAGGGATCTCTCCTCCTCCTCCCGGCCTCCTCACCCCTTCGTTTCAACACAGTCCCCCACCTCCAGCTTGTTTGCACAGCTCAGAATGTTCCTAGCATTATCAGTGTTTGCACTTTTGCCACTGTTTGTGCTGGTTGCACTTTAAAGGCAATAAAGTCAAGCTTTGCTTGCGTACAAGGAAGCCCTGGGTTTTTTTTTTTTCCCCCCAACATGCCAGAGCTCGCCCTAAAACATGGCACCAACATGCCCTGGAAGGCCTGGGATGATGTTCCTGGGGGGAAAGGGGTTTGGTGTGCACAAACACACGGGGCTCACACTGTGCAAGGCTCTGCCTGCCAAGCCTGGAGCTCCATGGAGGAGGCTGACCCAGCATCCTCCCCCTTTCACCCCCAGTGAGGCCAAGGAATGCCACAGCCCCAGCAGCCCCTTTCCCAAGGGAACTCTTCCCTGCCAAAGCCACTTCCCTCTGTGCCCTGGGGCTCAGGGAGCAGTGCAGGAGCCAGGTGCTGCTGGTGACACAAGGCTGTGGGGGTCCCACGGTGCAGGGAGGTGACCCCGTGTGTGTGCCCAGCCACCCACTGTCCCCACGGGCTGACACCACCTCCCTGCTGGCTGCAACATGCTGTCCCTGTCCAGGGGTTAAACATTAACAGGCTGGGGCCAGTACAAGGCCAGAGGAGTCTCCAGAGTGTCTGGAGAAGGGTGTTATTTCTGGAGAAAGCAGTGCTAGGAAAGTGCCCTCCGCTGTGCTGCTCTCCTCTCCAAGCTTGCTGCTGCTCCGTCCCCGCTGCCAGAAAACCTTCCTCCATCATCCTCTTCAGCTCCCAGCTGCTTTCTCCACCTCTCAGTCTGGTCTGCCTGCCCAGCACAGAGTATTTTCCACACTGCCTAAGTCTCAGCTGTGTGCTGCCCTTCTCGGGGTGATGCCAACTCCCCCGCTGCCCCCCTGAGCTCCTGGTGCTGCCCCAGAACCTCGGGATGGGGCAGAGCCCACGGCAAACCCGCAGCTCGGGGGGCTGGACAGTTCCTTGCAACTGATCCCTGGATTAACGCAGGGCATTTTCCCCGCCCTGCCGAGGCACATGTCACCTCTGCCTCCTCTCCAGAGAGCGGTGGCTCAGCACCAGGAACACCCTGTAAACAAGGTGCCTGCTGGCCTGGCTCACCAGGGACACCTGGGGCTGAGAGGGAGCAGGAAAGGCACAAACCTCAGAGCTTCTGTGGGGTTCAAGCTCGCAAAAAAAAACCCCAAAAAACAACGAAGCAACAAAACCAACCTAACCCCCCCACACCCAATTAAAAAAACCCCAAACAAACAAACAAAAAAACCCNGTGCAGCTCGAACAGGGCTGTTGGGGCAGGGGAGGATTGCAGCATGGAATCATGGATTTGTGGAATGGTTTGGACTAAAAGTCACCATAAAGACCATGTGGTTCCAATGCAGGGCAAGTTGCGTCATTTGCTGTGACCTGATGCCTCCTTGGCGAGTCAGCACCAATGGCTCCCTGAATTCCCCATTTTAGGGGTGGGGAACTTTCCATTTTCTGGACCAGGAGGGCATGGCTGCAGTGGGCTGTGCTGTCTGCATCTGCCTCCATCTGAGAGGAGGTGGATACTGCTGTGGGCTGCCTGCAAACCCAGCGCTGGGGGCTCTCAGTGCTGCTGGGGGTGGCTTGGCAGGCCAGGGTGGCTGTGACTTGCACTGGGGAGGAGGCACCCACTCCAGCTGTAATCCACAGGTCTGGAAAGCAGCCTGGGATGTGCCTGGTGCTGCCTGCTCCCACCCAGTGTGGGCTGAGCCGTGGAGGTGGGCACAGGGCACACGCTGGGGAGCTCAGCCTCAACCAGCAGAGCCTTGGCTGCAGCTCATGGTCTCCTTTTTCCATCCTGCCCCTCTGGAGCATCTCTGCTCCACCTCCTGCTGCTGCCAACAGGTCTCTCTGCTCAAATCCAGACCAATGCTCCTTGGAGTCATCCAGGTGTTGCTTTCCCTAAGGAACTGTGATGCCAGCGTCTTGCAGGAACCCAGCACGGGTCTAATCCTGCCTTAGCCCAAACCCAGGGATTGAGGCATGGGGTGAGCTTGGCTGGAGGCACAAGCCAGTCCCTGTGTTTTATCCCAAACCTTGCAGACAGGGAGCACAGGGTGACACGGACATACCCATGGTGCTAATTGCTGCCTGTAATCCCAGGCTTATGTTTTACTGCTTGTTATATCCCTGTTATGCTCCCAGCTCCATTCCCTACCCCTGGCCAAACCAGAGCACAGCAGGCCTTGGGTACCTCCTAATTAATTTTTTTTTTTAAATCACATTTTTTATTGCAGTTTAAAACACTTGACAGAAAGACTCAGCTCAGAGACCCACATCCCTCCAGCCTCCATACACACCCAGGGTGTCCCTAGGGACTAGAGGCTGAGCAGAGAGCCTAAGCAAACGCCCCTGTGGATCCCAGTGGATCCCAGTGGATCCCCCAGCCCCTTCCCTTTGTCTGGGGATAAATAAAGAGCCCGTTTTGGGGTGCTGAGCTCTGTCCTGCAGAAGAGCACCGCTCATCCCAGAGGGAGCAGCTGTCTGAGGCATCCATCAAAATGCAGGCACCCCCTAGGGAATGGTTCTATTTCATCCCAGGACCTGGAGCTGTTTATGGAATTATCAGGCCCAGATGAATGGTGATTTTTGTTCCAGCAGACATGCTGCACCCTGGGAGCCTTGCAGGAGATAAATCACTGACCCAGTAATTGTATTTCTCCACCTTCCTCCCTCCTTGGCTTCAAATAGATGGATTTAAACTGGTCCCAGCTCACTGAAGAGGTGGTGCTGAGAGATGGGAAGAAAGGAGAGGGAAAGGGCAGCTTTCCAGGCTCTCCCAGCCCAGTGTCTGGAAGGTTCTGAGGGTCTCCTCACCATGAACCCAGTGTAAGGAATCACATCTGTTCATACTCTTCCCTCCCTCCCAGATCCAAGACAGACCAGAAGCAAGAGGATCTGCTGAGGTTGGGGAGGTGGGACTGGAGAAAGCCTCCCAGCAGCTCTTGCTGCAGTTCTGCAGAGCTTTTCTGCTTGTAGCTTTTTTATTTTGTTTCACCAGGTCTGATTTTATTGGATGTTTCTGCCTTTTATGTGGTCCAGTCCTCACAATAAAGTCCATTTGGGAGGAGGCTTGATTCACACGCACATGTCCATGTATAAAAGCAGGCAATAAGGAGACTCAGGGTACGTAAGTGAGAGAGAAGAGGGAGATGTGATTTATACTCCCACAGTGGGGCACTAGGAGTGGGATTTTAGGATCTGCTCAATAAAAGATTCAAGGTTTCTAGAAGACACACAACCCCAGAGCCTTTTCAAGCTCAGCCCCTGAAATAATACCCATTTCGGAAAGCACTACACAAAAAGGAAGGAAAAATAAAAGAAAAATCCATACGTCGATGTA
>VYXD01001339.1:24193-43545 GCA_013397195.1 Hylia prasina
CCAGCCCTGCTCCAGCCCCTGCTCCACAAACACAGCAGCTGCTGCGAGCACCGGCAGAGATGAGGGAAAACAGCAGAGCAGAGAGGAGGGGGGAAAACAAACCCCTTGGAGCCGGCAGGAAAGCCTGAACAGATCTGGTTGGACCAAGGGAGGACGAAGGCCTGCTTTTCTCGAGCTGCCCCCCTCTCCTTCCTCCTCCGTCCCACCTCTAAAACACCACTGATCTGCCCGTGATTAAGAACAAGGCTCCCTTGAGCAGCGATGAAATCTCATCCTATGTTTCTTGAGGGTATTCTGCTTTGCTGGGAAAGGACGGGCGCTGCCTCCAAGCTCCAACCCACGCCTCCCCTCCGGCCCCGGACTGAAAAACAACGGGCTCGGGAGGGAGAAGGGGAGAAGGGAAACATGCCGTTCCTGCAGCTCCAGCAGCTCCTGCCCCTCGCATCTCCGCGGCGGAACTCCTGCCTTGCTGGCAGCGCTCGGATTGGCCGGGGCTGGGGTGGGAAAGGGAGCCCAGTTTGGTGTTACTGGGCAGACTTGGAGATTTTTGGGGGGGATGGAGGGGAGGGGGCCACGGGCACACGCGCCTGCGTCGGGAGGGGAGCGCGCACAGGGCTTGTTTTGTGATGCTGGATTCCAGCTCGNGGAAAAGAAATTAAAAAAAAAAAAAAAAGAAAAAGAACAAGGTCTGGAAGTAGAAAGTGTTACCGTGCAGAAAGGGGATTGAAAGGAAAGGGAAAAACACAGCCAACCTCTTTGTCTGCTACACTTGAGCAGCAAAAATGGCGTTTTTCTACGGGGACAGTAAAAAAAACCCAAAACCCTGCCACTTGCCCCCAAATGCTAATTTCGTCCCAGGTGGCTGGCCCAGCAAAGGGCTAAACTGATCCCAGCTGGATGTTTCACCCAGTCCTGAAGCCTCTCTCAGCAGTCCCTGCAGCCCCCCCTGTGCTTTACCACTGGGGATCTCCCCATTTTCCACCCCCTGCCACCGAAACTGCCCCCTCTCCCTCCCTGCCCACAGGATGAGTGCTGGGCAGGGCCGCCCCGGGCACCCACACCCATCCTGGCCACGTGCAGGTGTATCCTGGGTTCACCTGGACAAGGTCTTGTCCGCCATCAGCGCAGGCTGAGAAATGCCAGAATTGCTCAGCGCTCCCACACAGCTTCACAGCACAAAATTAAACCTGAAACAGGAGCCAGAAACTTCAGTGGCAGCAGAAATTTATTTTTTATCGTCCCTCTTTCCTTAAAACATGCGAAGACAAAGTGATTTCTTTAGGCCAGAGCCCAAGAGAAAATTAAATCCCTTTCCCAGAAGGCTGTGCCAGATGCTCTCTCCATCATCTTGCAGGAATGTCTGAGGTACCTCTGGAAAAAGTCTGAAGGAAAGGTGCAGGAGTCCAAGGTGCAGGGGACAAGGTGGGAGGAAAAGCTCCTAAATTACCTTAACAAGCTTAGAAAATAAAAAAAAATAAATAAAAAGGGATTTTGGAGTAACATTTTGAAGAGCATCTTCAGGGCCCTGGTGCTTTGTCAAGGGAAAATGTGGGTTGGTAGGACCCTCATGCTGGACTTCAGGTGACAAGTTACGGGGCTAACACCCATTAGGTTTTTTATATTGCTTGTCTGCTCGTTAGTGTGCAAAGCAGAGAGTTCATCCTGAGCAGAGGGAATTAAACAGGATCATGAAAGCAAGCAGGACTTGCTCCATGCAAAGAAGCAGAAACACCATCCTGGTTCCAGTTTCCTGGTGCTTCCTGTGTGATGTTTGCATTAATGGATTGCATTAATGGATGCATTTTGTCATGGGGATGAGCTGACACTCACTCGTTAAAGGGATCACCTGTGGTTACACTTTTGGGGTGCACACACCAACAGCTTGTGGTTTGTCCAGAGCTCAGCATGCCACTGGTGAGGCAACTGTGGATGGAGGGCAACTTCCAGCTGGGGGGTGTCACCCTCCAAGGACTTTGCTTAGCCTGTGCCACCACCACAAACACGCTGCAGCTCCGCCTTGGCCACCCGGCACCTTCCCAGTGGCCATCATGAGAGAAGGTGGGGTAGGTGTCAGCAGCTTGGAAGATGCAGTCTTTGGCACCTCTGAAAGCCAAGCAAAGCCCAAGACAAAAGGATTTGGAGAGCCGTGCTCATTAGAGAAGGAAGTGAGGTGTTTTTCCCTTGTGGATGTGAGCTTCTATTCATGGTTCCTCATTAGGGCTCAAACAACCTGTGGACCTATCCCAACTTTGGGTTGGCAGTATCTGTGTTCCTATCAGCTTGGAGTTATCCATTGGGCAGGTCACTTGAGTGGAAAAAAAAAAATCAAAATCCCATGCAGTCATAAACTGGGCCCTTCCTTGTGCTCAGTCTCAGCAGATGCTCTCCTGGGGTGACCCAAGTCACTGACCTGGCCCTTCCGCCCTCTTCCCATTCACTCCACGGGCTGGCCAAAGCCAATACCAAGGGATTTTAATTAAAACTCCTTTCCACCCACAATGGTGGGCATTTAGTCTGTTAATTGCAGAGCAGACAGCCTCTCAGTGAACCAGTGACTGTCCAGTTGGCCGGTGTAGCTCTTCCAAGTCAAGAGCTGGGAACATTAGTGTTGAGCACAAGAAGGGTCTTTCATGGCAGGGACACATACAAAACAAGGTGAATGGTCATCATCATCATCATTAGGAGGCAAAAAAATTGGAAGAACATTTTCTTCTGCTGGGTAAGGGTGGAAACTGGGCTTGGAGCACATTTCTGCCACGTTGAAAAAAAGCAAAATGGAAGAGGGACACATCTGACCCTCTCAACAAATTCAGGACAGTTGATTTCCTTTGTACCTTTCTTCACCCTTTACATTTCCTAGGGAATGATGATCAGGTTTGTATCTGCTGTTCCACTGGAGGTATTGGAAGCTCTTACCATGAAGGTCTTAAGATCAACAGAGAGGCCACGTCACCCGAGTCATATAAGGATGCACCTCCCTTTTTATGGCAGCATTGAGGCAGTGGCTTCCAGGTGCTGTGAGATCCACAGGCAGCCAGAAGCCCCTCTCTGGTACCTCCATACAGTGCAAAGTCCTATCTTGCCATGTGTTGTTGCTCCTCAAGCTCAAAGATGTTGTGTTTTATAGTGCTGCCCTTCAGATCATTTTGGTGCTCCTGTATTTCAGGTCACCCATTTCTCTTTTTTTAACACGCAATACTTCCAGTGCTGTTGATACCCCCTCAGCTCTGCCTCGTTCACGATGCTCAACATTGCTCTTCTGCTTTTTTGGGTCATTCATGGAATTATGAAACAAGCCAAGTCCTGAAGGTGACATTTGGGTAGGTTCAGGGGAAACCTTCCCTTTGCCTGACAGTTCCCCCTGCAGCTCCAGCCATGGCCACCTGATATGCAGCCAGCCCAGACCCACCTTCATCCCCCTCTCCAGCCACACACAGGCCATTTCATACTTCAAAATCCTTTGGAGATCTTGAAGCTTTCCCTGAGTGAGAACAATTTGGCTCCTTCAGTGCAGTTCAGCCATCCACAGCAAGGACAGGCATCCTCTGCAGCAGGGGATGGGCTTTGGTGGGGATGTCAGAGATGTCAAAGCCAGGCTGGATGGGACATTGAGGAATCTGCACTAGAGGGAGGTGTCCCTGCCTGAGGCAGGGGGTTGGACTAGGTGACCTCTAAGGCCCCAAACCACTCTGTGATGATATGAAAGGAAACCTTCTAGCTATAGAATTTCTCCCCAAAAACAACCCAAGGTCTGAGGCTGTTTGCTGCCGCAGCACTCAGCTCTTACAGCATGGAGAAATCCCATAGCACCTGTATCAAGAAAGAGCATGACATCCCTCCCAGTCACAGCCCACCTGGACAGGACACCACCCAGCTGCCAAACCCACCCTCCTCGGGCCATCCACACATTAGGCTGCTTATAATTACCTGCCAACCTAATTGCACCCTTTTCCTAGGAGAAAGGGAGGTGCTGAGCATGGCTGGGAAGCTATGGGTAATTAGAGGGGTATTTTTATAACCTGTACTGAGTGCCTCAAATCAAGAGAGCAGAGCCAGGCATGCAAAAAGCCTGGTGAGTATCTAAAGCACCCTGCTCTTGCTCCTCACGACTAAACAGTAGCAGCAGCAGCAGCAGCACAATTCACTTGGCAGACAGGAAAACCCCAGCTCTGCCTTCATGGTCTGGGTGACAGGATTTAAAGGATGTTGTGTTGGTTTGCTTGCTCAGAGTTTAAGCTGGGCTTTTCTGGGCAGGCAGCACAGGAAAATGAAACGCTCTTTAGCAACAGCACTAGAAAATTCACCTTGAAGATAAAAAGGCCCCTCCTCTCCATTTCCAAGCCTGGCTTCAGGAAACCACAATTTGGTCCTTCTGCCCTAAAATCATCGCCAGCTTTCCCTTGGAAAACAATCCCGGTGTATTTGTAATTGAAGGATGTTGACTGGAGGATGAAAACAAGCTGGTAAGGAAAGTTTTTGCTTTCAAATGCTACAGCTTTGCTGTTTGGAAACTTTCTCTTTTCCATGTTCTCCTTCCCAGCCAATTCACATTTTTGTTTCAATATTTACAGGGCCAGCCAGGCACTTGTGTGCGGAGCTGTTGTTAGTGTGTCATGGATAGCAACACATACCTAAGGGAAGGAGTCAACATTTGCTGGAAACGGGCCTGGCTGAACTCCCTTTCCCCCTCCCTCATCCAAATGGCCCCCAGCTTTGGAAAAGTTTTCCTCCAACTCTGAACTCGCTTGGCCCCAACTGCTATAAATAGTCAGAACAAAACCTCCCGGGCCAAATGCCCCGAGTGTTTCGAAAGCTTTGATCCTGTGCTGCTTTTTGGGAGCTGGAGCCTTTTCCACTCCTGCAGCTGGAGCCCATATTCCTGCTCAAAGCAGGGGCAGGCACAGCTGTCCATGGGGCTGGGAAGGGGTGGGAATCCTCTGTGAATGCCCTGTGCAGACCCTTGTCACCTCTCCCAAGGTGACACAGCATCAGAGAAGGAGCAGGAGACAGAGGGCTGAATTGGAGCTATGAAACTGGCCTGGAGTCCAGGAACCTTCCAGCATGGAAAAGGGGCTTCCAAGGAGATTGGGGAGGGCCTTTTGACAAGGACATTGAGTAACAGAACAAGGGACAATGGTTTTAAACTGAGAGAGGGCAAGCTTAGATTGGATGTTAGGAAGAAATTCTTTATTCAGAGAGTGGTGAAGCACTGCTGCAGGTTGCCCAAAGATGTTGTGGCTGCCCCATCCCTTGAAGTGTTCAAGGCCAGGCTGGATGGGGCTTGGAATAACCTGGCCTAGTGGAAGGTGTCCCTTCCCATGGCAGGGGGTGGACTAGAAGATCTTCAAGGTCCTTTCTAATCCAAACCATGTGATGATTCCATGAATCCCTGTGAGGAGAGCCATCCCTCAGCCAGGGGTGGCAAGCAGACCCTCCTCCTCCTCGCTCCCGCCACCGGGTTTGTGTTCTGTCCCTGCTGTCCTGCGGGTTGAGGGTGCTTTGCTTCCCCATTCCTCCCTCTGGGTGTGCCTGGCCCTTGTGCCTTGGCACTGCTTGCCTTGGCCAGAGATAGAAGTGGCAAGACACAAACGTCAGGAGAAAAAAAAATTAGCCAACAAAACAAAACAGAAAAAGGGCTGCTCTTGCAGTATTCCCAACCCATCAAGCCCAGAGTGGGATTCCTATGAGAAAGCTGGCTCTCACAAAACCCCAGGCCAAGAGGTCTGAAAAAGCAGTCCCAGGATTTGCATCCTCCCTGCCACCAAGATCCCAAGGTTTTGGAGGAGAAGAGCTCAGGCACTTGCAGGGGTGCTCAGCAGCCAGAGCAGACACCCAGGCACCCTGCTCCTCAGGGCAGCACCTCCATTCCTACCTCTGCATTTCCATGGGTTTGTGTGTGTACCTCAGAACCCCCACATCCCAGCCAGGAAAGCAGCTTTTGGCCCAGATGGTTTTTCCCTTGCCACAGCTCTTCCTTTTGGGAGCAGAAGCCAGCAACACCAGTGCACAGAGCAGCCCAAGGCTCGTGGCAGAGCTGGGGCAGGGCAGCTCAGGATAACTCTCCCCTGGGAGAGAGGGGACCTCGCTGCCCACCGTGGCTGGCAGCACAGGGGTACAGCACCAAACCATCCTCCATGTTCCTTCAGCAGCAATAGTGTTTCTGAGGCGTTTTGCTGCATCCCCACACTAGGCCGACGCTTTCCCCCAGCCAAGTGACTTCAGGGTGGCTGCAGGACACTTTGTTCCCAAGCAAACCCCACTTGAAACTGCTTGGAAAAGTTTCAAAACCCACCAGCAAGTGTGTGCCCCCTGCCTTGTCACCTTGGAGGAGGAGAGCAGTGGTGAAATCGTGGTTCTCTGGAGATTCAGGGGAGCTGGCGTGGGTTTGGGCTGTGTCTCTGAGGAGCCAGTTTAGCTAATCCTGCATTGGGAAAGGGCTGAGGTCAGCCCCATTGCCCTCTGTCACTGGAAGGGATCAGTATGGGGGCAGGAGAGCCTGGAAATGATTTTCCTCAAGGGAAATGACAAATAAAGTAGCCCAGCTTTAAGGGAGCACTGGAAACCCCTAGAGAGAGTCCACTGCAGAGAGGAACTGAGTCTGAGCTGTTCCTGACCCTGCTGCACCCACAGTGGGTCAGACAGGGCTCAGTCAGGCTGCCTGGGACTGTGCCCTGTGGGGTGGCTGGGCAGGTGACACCCAGCCCACGCAGTGGCCACACAGTGTCCAGCCTGGTGTCACTTTGGAGAATCCATCCCGGGCTCTTCAAGTTCACAGGACTCATCACCTGAATCCTGCCAGGGAGTTTTTCCCCCATTTCCCCGCTCCTCAACGCCACAGGGCAACCCTCAGCCGGCTGCCCAAAGGGGGGTTCTGCAGCACCCAGAACTGCCCTGGGTGGGCTCCCATCTCCTCCGGTATCCCAGCCCGTGGCACCCCGGATGGGGTGGCTGCTCCCCAGGGGAACAGGCTGTCCCGCGGGGGTTTTGGCAGCGCGCTGCCTCCGAGGCGAGAGCTGGCTCGGGGCTTTGTTTTATGTCCTGTTTATCCTGCCGAGAGAAACAGAGGAGTTCAGTGTGCAGGAATCTCGCGTCCTCGCCCTGCTCCCCCGCCGCATGAAAGCTGCTGAGCAAACAGGAGAGAATCAAAGGCGGCTGCGCCCCGCTGGGTTTCCGCACCGCCGGCCCCGCTGCCAGCTCTTACATAAGCTCGGCCCGGGGCTGCGCTCGGGGCTTTTTCCTTGTAAACCAAGCAGCCGAGCCAGCAAAGACCCTGCAGCTGAGCTAAGCCCTCTGCTCATCAGGGAACTCCTCCTCTTGGGGTTTTTGCCCCCTCGATGCACAGCCAGGTTACATTCAGCTGGTGGTTGGCACAGCGGGAGGGGACGAGCCAAGCCGGGCTCTCCCCACAGCATCCTGCACTCCCCAGACTCTGCACAGCACCATCACTTCATTTAATCTTTAGCCTCAACAATTCTGGTATCCCCAGCATTAGAATGACATGGAACCATGGTGAGGAGCCCCACGAAGTTGATAAGAGCATCTCCCCTCTGGAGACAGGCTGGGAAAGTTGGGGTTGTTCAGCCTGGAGAAGAGGAGATAGCATGGAGACCTCACAGCACCTTCCAGTGTCTGAAGGCACCAGCAGGGAAGGCAAGGAGGGACCTGTCATCAGACACTGTAGTGACAGGACAAGGGGCAATGGTACAAATTGAAATCAGCAGGGTTAGATGGGATGTTAGGAAGAAATTTTCCCTATGAGGGTGGTGAGGCCCTGGCACAGGCTGCCCAGGGAAGCTGTGGCTGCGCTATCCCTGGAATTGTCCAAGGCCAGGTTGGGCCTGGCTCTGGCAGCCTGGTCTAGTGGAGGCTGTCCCTGCCCATGGCAGGGTGTTGGAACTAAATGATCTTTTCTGTTCCTACCAACTCAAACCATTCTGGGATTCTCTGATTCATCTCACCCTCTCCAAGACTCAGCATTGGGGCATCTCACCTTCCCCTACTGGAAAAAAAAAAAGGTGCTTTGTCCCAAATCTGCTCCCTCTCTCCTTTGCTCCCAGTGCATCACAGGCCTGGGTGTGTGACCTCTCCACCAAGCACAGCCTGAAGCACCAGAGCACCTTGATCCTGTCATCTCTAGCTGTCAGGCAGTCCCCAGCTGGCCCCAAAGCTGTGCCCTGCATGGGTTAAGAGAATTCATTTCCCCAGCTCTCCTAGGCATGACCTCTCAGCAGAACAGGAATGAAAACCCTGCGGACATGAAAGCACAGAGAATATTAAATCCTCTATGTCTGTGCCCTTCACCACCAGGCACGGCCTCACCTTCCCCTGCAGCACAAGGTCATCCTCTGATTTGGCAGGGTGACAGCTGCCAAAGGAGGACAAAGAAGAATGACGTCAGCCTACCTGCTCTTTCATCCCTACCTCCTTTGCCCCACTCTCTGTGCGCCTTTCACTATGAAAAAAGGAAGAAAGAAGAGTTTCATGCTTTGAGAGGTCCCTGGGAGTCAGGGCATGAGCAGAGGTGACTCTGAGGGACCCCTTGCCCCCACACCACACTGTGGGGTACCCCAGGAACAGCTCCTCAGACCCTCCAACTCTGCCTACACTGGCCATGCATCCATCTCCAACAACACTCTATCATCCTCTACCATGCAAAAGTGTTCCTACTTCCTACGTTTTTAAACTGTGTTTAATAATTTCTATTTAAAAGCAATTTTAAAAGCCTCAAAATGCCATTTGCCTGGTTTTCCCCATCATTTAAACTGAACAGGACGCAGCCCTGTTTACCTGCATGTTCCCTGGGCCCTCAGTAGGGAACTCCTCACTTTCCAGCATGCACAGCAGAGGAATTAAATCAAAATAACTCATACTTGGAGCAGCGGCAGGATCGGGCAAATCCTGGCTTGGCTCTCTCTCTTTAGACTACATCTTGCAAACAGAAGGGCTGGAAACAATTTTGCTTTAATTGCTTTTTAAAATGCAGCCAGCAGATGGTTTGGTAACCCGAATTCACGACTTTCCACAGCTCCAGGCTGCTGGCTTGGGAACCTAAGCCAAGAAGAAGCCAGGTAGAGAGGGACCCATCCTGCCTGCTTTACTGAGGTGCTGGCCAGAGTGCCAGGATTGTCGAGGCTGGCCCAGAGGGACAGCTTGGAATTGTCAGGGCCACCTTGGCACAGAAACACTCTGGGTAAGCCTGGAGAACCCAGGAGTGCATAACAGGCCACAGCTTCCTTGGAGAGCATAGCAAGGTGTCTCCACGGCTTGGGGACACAGCCTGGCCACACATCCCTTTGTCCCTTTGTCACTTTGTCCCTGGGGGCTGTTCCCATGCCCAAGAGCATCTGAGCTGCTCCTGGTTGCCTCACGAATCAGGCAAGCAGCCCTTTTTCTTGCTGGTTCTCTCCCTGAACTGCTCTGTGACTTCCCACTTGCCCCTTCACTTCTCTGTGGCAGTGTCCACGATGTTTCCATGTCAAACAAACTGGGAGTGCTGACTGCCAGGCCTGCACACCAGTTGCAGACCTGTGCACTGCAGCAGGGTTGTAATACCCGCAGGCTGACCCTCCTGACCCTGGTTTATCCTTCACATGACATTCCCACCTCTCCATGAACACCCAGGTGTTGTGTCCCACAGTTCCCAGTCCCAGAGCTCTGCCCCAAAGCAGCCCCATCACAGAGCAGAAGAACTAAGTCCATCCAGAA
This sequence comes from Hylia prasina, assembly GCA_013397195.1. Taxonomy (NCBI): domain Eukaryota; kingdom Metazoa; phylum Chordata; class Aves; order Passeriformes; family Sylviidae; genus Hylia; species Hylia prasina. The sequence continues at coordinate 33,899 of VYXD01001339.1, forward strand.
AACCTCACAAACATCTCGTGAAGCTGGGTTGTTTTTCTCTTACCAAGTAATTTGAAATTCTTGGAAGGCAATCAGGAAAGTACAAAGTATTCCAGCTCAGGACAGCCTGGGACTCATTCCTTAGAGGCACAATGGTTGTTTACTCAATCTCTCATACATTAATATCTAAAAATTCATGAGTTCAATTGTAAACAAGAAGTACTGGCTTTACGGTGGTGTCTAGTTAACAATAGTGGTTCCAGCCTGAATGCTGATTTCCTTGTTATCCTTCTCCTAATCTGGCTATCAGAGGGTCGAGAGCTTGCAAAATCATGGGAAATATTTCAAGCCCATTTATTTCTGGTTTTGAAAAGCATCCCTCTGAAACCCAAGGCCAAAGAGAGACTATTTCAAATCAGCATTGAAGAGCACAGGCAGGGAGAGGAGCTGTTTGTGCCAGCACTGTCCTGTGGCTCAGGAACAAATGAGGAAAAAGCCAGCCATGGATACATCTGTGCTGGAAATCTGGAGAAGATTCCTGAGTGTTTGTTGAGAGGGAAGGTCCCCAAGGCAATCACCTAAGGGGACCAGCAATCAGTGTGCTGGTCAACAGCACCTGAACATGAAGCCAAGAAGGCCAAGGGCACCTGGACTGTACCGGCAGGCCCAGGGCAGGGATTGTCCCCTGTGCTGGGCACTGGTGAGGCCACACCTCAAATCCTGTGTCCAGTTCTGGGCCCCTCACTGCAAGAAGGACATTGAGGGGCTGGAGCATGTCCAGAGAAGGGAACAGAGCTGGGGAAGGGTCTGGAGCACCAGGAGTGCCTGAGGGAGCTGGGAGGGCTCAGCCTGGAGAAAAGAAGGCTCAGGGGGGACCTTAACACTTTCTACAACTCCCTGACTGGAGGATGTAGCCAGGTGGGGACTGGTCTCTTTTTCCAGGTAACAACAACAGAACAAGAGGAAATGGTCTCAGGTCACTCCAGGTATAGATTGGCTATTAGAAAAAAATTCTTCATGAAAAGGGTTGTCAGGGATTAAAAGAGGCTGCTCAGGGAACTGATGGCGTCACCATCGCTGGGGGTATTTAAAGGAGTGTAGACAAGGCACTTGGGGACATGGTTGATGCCCTTAAAGGTCTTTTCCAACTTAAACGATTCTGTGATTCCATCTGCAGGATGGAGATGGCCCAGAGCTCACTGGAGGTCACCTCCCATTCCATCTTTACTGACTGGCACTGCCACAGCCTCTTCTCATGGCAGGTCTATATAGCCTTGACCTCCCCAGCCAGTCTCCCTTACAGACCTCTCTCCCTTTTGGGTCTAACACTTTTTCCTGTGGCCTCCAGGAGGTTCACTGGGACATTCATGGATAGGCTGGGAGCATTTCCCAGCTCCTTTTCAGTCCCATGTGTGTACACTTCTGTTTCAGGCGTTAATGGTGCCAGGGAACATGGTTTTAGCTCAACTTTCTCATCTCTCCTGAGCAACACCAACTTGTTTAGGGAGGCTGAACAGGAGGAGAGCCAATCCTCTGTTTGCAGAGTCAGAGAGGATCAGTCACCTCCACCTTGAGGATTTCTTGCACTCGTGCAGAGCTCAGGCACCTCCAGGCAAGCCCCTGCTTTCTGCCTTGAGGAGAAACAAGGCAGAGAACATTTTCATGGGTGACTAGGGCTGTATGTGATTCCCCAGCTGGTTGTTTCAGGGACAGAGCCCTGGAGCAGCCTAATCTCAAGAACTGCAGGAGGAGGAGGAAGATTCCTTGAACAGGAGGTTCATATATTTTTATCTTTGCTGCTGTCAAAGGGCAATACCTGAGATTGCAGTGTCTTGGAAAGCCTCCACGAAAGCTATCTCGAGGACATCAACAAGTCTGGAAACCACCTTCACTCTCTTGATAAAGGTTTCAGTCACCAAATGCACTCCAAGGCAGGTTCCCAGACAGTGATCACTTCCTACTGGCTGGAAATACATCAGCTGATGTTTCAGTGAAGCCTTGGGCTGTCTCAGCTCACAGGTACCTGGTGGAGATGCACATGCCTGGTCTCCTGCGGGGGTTCAGCCCTGCAGGAACCAGCCAGACAGGTGGAGGTCATGGGGTGGTCACACAAGTGCTGCCAGCCCGCCCTCCAAGAGCTCTCAGACATGCCCTGATTTCAACCAGGGAAGAAACCCAAGGGGAAACACTCCAGAATTTAATCACTCTCCCTTCTTGCCCCATGAAAGGCAGCAGGACATTCCATCCAAGAAAATCCATGACTCTTTGATCTTCCCTGCTGACTCTGCAGCCAGAGACCTCCAGCAAGGAGAAGTCACTACTGCATCAAAACCTGCAGTGCTGCAGCAATGCAAGAGGTAGACCTGGCTCCCTGTTCACTCCAGCAAAGAACTAATTCCACAGGCACCATGGGAACATCCACTGTGGGACTGGATAAACACATTCATCGCTGTGTTTGCACAGAGATACTCTCATTGGAAGAGCCCAAAGCCTCCAAACAGCCCACAGCTCACCAAGGAGGGCACCAAACCCAGCTGGGACCATGCTGATGCCACTTCAGGCTGGCAAATATCCTGTTAAATACCCATATATAAGTTATACGTATAAATATCCCCCTCAGGCCATGGTGAGAAAGGCTCCTGCTGCTCCTGCATGGGCTGGGGGTACCATCCTGAAGACTGGGCAGGGCAGGAGCTCCTCCCTGACCGCCTGCAGTGACCACAGCACAGCACAAAGCCAAACTGCTTTTATGGCTTTGCCCAGGTCCCCGGCTCTCGCCCATTCTGCCCGCCAGCCAGTCCATCCCAGAAGGCAGCTCCCTGTTTGTCTTGGATCACCTCCTGCCAGAGCAGAGCTTTCCACAGCACGGCCCTCCTGTGCTGCCCGAGGGCGGATTTCCTGCCGTTTGATCTAAATTTTCCTGTCGTTTCACCGAATGCCTCCTGATTTCCTTCATCAGGCCCGATCTTTCCAGCAGGGAGGCGGTCCTGCAGCCCGGAGCTCTTTGGCAGGGAGCTGGGGGAGAGGTTTGGTGGTCAGTGAGCAAATACTACTGGAGCGGTGGAAAAGACCTTCCCTCTCTCCCTTCCCAGGCGGATTAAGCATGGACACGCAGTGCCCTCTGCTGATCTGGCCGCCGAGGGAGATGCAGGAAGAGCAGCATCCAGGCAGCTTTGCAAAGCTCTGAAGGGGCAGCCAAGCCTCCAGTTTACCCACGAGCTCTCTACTGGCAAGGCAGGAGCAGCACATTCCTCTGCTGCTGAACGGGTGTTTGTCACAGCTCGTGGAGGTGTTTGAGGAGCCAGGCTGGTACAAGAGGTCCAGGTGGTCCCAATTCCATCTTCACACCTGCAGATTATAGCTACTCTCAAAGAAGCCAGGATGTCTTGGACAGGTTGCCCAGAGAGGCTGTGGCTGCCCTATCTGGGGAAGTGTTCAAGGCCAGGTGGGACAGGGCTTGGAGAAACCTGGGACAGTGAGTGGCATCTCTGCCCATGGCAGGGGGTAGGAATGAGGTGACCTTTCAGGCCCTTCCAACCCAAACCATTCTGTGATTCTCTGATCTGCACTACACCCTGCAGTCCCACTCACTGAGCACTGCTCCGCTTCCCCAGGCAATGGGGAGAGGGACAGCCTGGAGAGATGGGCACAGCAATAAGGGGGGAGGAGCCAGTCTGGGAGACAACGTTCCCCTTTTTCTTTGAGCAGGGGCTTCCATTCTCAAGGGAAGTGGGCTGCTTTACCTTGGAACAGTGGAAAGCAGCAGCTTCACAGAGAGGACAGGCTGGTGATCCAAACTATCCCAGGGAGCAAAGGATCCTTACGGGGAACTGCATGAATCATGTGTGAAACGGTCACTGCCCGTACCAGGACCCTATAAAGTACTGCTCCTGCTACAGAAGCCTTCCTGAAAACACCAAGACAGACATTATTTAATGCTGGGGGTTTTTTTATTTAAACAAAGGGCCAGAAAGGTCCCTTGCAATGCTTGAGCTTGCAGGACTGGAGGTAGGGGCAGCTGCAGCCCAGCATTGTTACCTGCAAGTCCAGTATCAGTGGATTTAGCACAGCAAGGAGAATTTGGTGTACAAGTGCCTCTGATAAACTCTCCTGAGACAGCCAAGGGAACTGGAGAGCAAGGACAGCTTCCTGCTCCAAACTTGGGCTAAGAATATCCCAGCTGGTTTGGCTGGAGTTGGCAGAGCCCCTGGATCCCCACCAAAGCACCAAAGCAAACCTGGAGCTGCTCCTGCAGCAGCACCCAGGGGCTGGCGGGACACCCACAGCTCAGAGGAGCTCACACTGGAAGAAACAATTTTGTTTTTCTTTTCCTCAAACCCTCCCCAGCTCACTGGAGGCAGAAAAGCTCCAAGTGAGGTTTAAAGGGCACAACACGGGCAGCAAAGTCCACTCCTGGTTAATAGGATTCACTTTAGGAGATAAGGCTTATTTGTGTCTGGAGAGTGATAGGGGTTTATAACACTGGCAGCAATCTGACCCCCCAACAGGTGTGGTGTACGTGGCACAAGCAATGTCCAGCCTGATAAGCATCTCCTGGACTTGGGCTGGGGCTCCTTCCCCTGACTGCAAGGACTGCACATTGCTTATCTCTGAACATCTCTGCCAAGATGCAGTGCATTCCATTTGTATTGCTTCCCCCTCTCCAGTGATTTTTCCAGGACTTCTAGGTGATCAAGTGAGAAAGGGCCTGGCTCAGTTTGTACTTTATTTCAAGGCAGGGTCTCCTTCTTTCTTGTTTGTAGTCATGGCTTTTCCAGCGCTGCCAGTCCCCTTCTCCAGGTGCCCACACCCCCTCTCTGCCATCAATCCCTGATTGTTCCATTCCACACTCACCATTTTTCAGGGCAGAGGGGCCCTCTGAGCCTCCACACTGTGCCCTGGTTTCCTGGGAGCTCCTCCAGCTGACAAAAGTGACACATCTAAGGGCTGATGTGTCAAGTCAAGCCTCTCCTGGAAACCAAATCATAATTCCAGAGGAGAGGAGCACATAAAACCACACACAGCATCAACACAGAGGCCAGCCCCAAAACCTCAGTGCCTCTCTCAGGAGCTCTGGTTCAGTCTGACCTCTCTCTCTCTTGAGCACTGTTCACCACATTTCATGGATGTGTCTGCCCAGGACACTCCTCCCAAAATTCAGCTGCCATTGTGGCAAAGCCTGGCCACCATCTAACGAATGACAACAACGCCATGTGTTAGGTAAAGAAAACAGAGTCACACAAATTGATCTGAGAGGAAGAAATTAAGCTCAGGACACACAGGCCTGATGCCTCCTGGCATAAAGCCTTGATTTTCTTAAGGAGCAGCCCAAACCCAGCCCCTTCCAAGGTACTCACACCCTTTAGCACAGCCAAGGATACAGCTAGGAGTGGGTGAGGGGACACCACTGCCATGACCCACAAAGCCTTGTGCCAAAGCCACAGCTGGCCCATGCATGCTGAGAGTGCACTGCCAGCACCTCTGGGGCTGCTCCTGATGGGGAGGTACCCAGGCAGGACAATGGGCTCTGCTCTCTGCATTGCATTTTCCTGTTATCTCACACCTGCCGTAAAGTGCTGACTGAAGGAATGCTGAGTCAGGAATGCTCAGATGGAGGAAATTATTTGTTTTTTAGCACCTGCGTGGCCCTGTGCCAATTGGAAGCGTTGCAGTTTGGGGAGCAGAGAATGTGTAACCCAGTGCCTTGCACCCCGAGGAGCAGCCTGGTTCCAAACCACGATGAAATGTGCTAGATCCAGGCAATGGGCAGGCCAAGGGGACCCACAGTGCCCCTTTAGGCAACTCAGAATTATTTCTCAGCACCTTCTGGCCTCCTTCCCTGGCCTGTGATGAGGTGCCTTGGCTGCTGGTGCTGCTTTGCAGTGGCAGCATCTGGAGCTGCCACCTGCACCCAGGGCTTATGCCAGCCCTGTGTTTTGTGCCACTGATGCAGTCACCAGTATGTTGTCAGCTCAGAGAAGTCAACAAAACCCATGGCCCTACCTCAGGAGCGTGCCCCAAGCAGGCACACAAGTTTCCCTGAGCTCAGCAGTCCTGCCTGATAAAAGATGGGATGGAGCTGCTGGGAGAAAAGGAGAAGGAAACATTTCCAACGCGCGCTCTGCTCCCATCAGATAAGGAGTGCATGGCACAAAGTCCTTGAGGTGACTCTGGGATACCTCCAAGCCGGGCAGTGACAGGGAACATGCTGCTGCCCATCCCACTGGGGCTGTGTGGGGCACAGGGAGGAGATGTGGCCATCCACACCTCCCAGCAGCTGCATCTGGGAAACACCTGCTGGCACTGGGTGAGGGAAGAGGCACAACACCCTGCCAAAGCTCACACCCCAGCCATGCCAAGGCTCAGCGCTGGGAGCAGCTTCACCCCACTGCTAAAACAGCATCTGACCAGCTCCAGTACCACTCACAGGCACTGCTCCCTGCCTCAGTCGCCCACGCCGTCAAAATCATTCCATCCCAAGGCCTGGGCTCTTTTACATCTGAGCTGCTCCAGCTGTGAGCAACCCACGGCAGCCTCTGCCAGGCTGGGGAGGGAGCGGGCAGAAAGGACTGTCCCTACCTGTTCCCTTGCTCACCTGTCCCGCCTGGGTGGCCGTGAGGAGCAGGGACCCACAGTAGCCCGGAGCCAAGGAGCAGCTCCACCACACACCCAACGCTTCCGGAGACCCGACGGCTTCTGCTGAAAGGAGCTGGACGCGCCACCAGGCTTTGTCTCTTGTCCCCAAGCTGTCAGCGCTCTGTCAGCACAACAAGCATCTCCCTGCATCCCTGCGGTTCCGGCAGGGCGACATTGCCATCTGCCGCCTGCTGCTCGGCAGGACACGCCAGCTTGCCTCTGTCACCCAGGCGTGGCGCTCCTCTGCCGCCCGCCGGGGACTGGCCCTGCAGGGACCCTCCAGTGTCACCAGCTCAGGGACGGCACCCACGCCACCACCTCCACACCGAGCTCCCAGCACCAGCCCGGCACAAGGAGCACAAGGCAGCCGTGCTTCATGCCAGCCCATACCTCCAGGTCTGTCCTACTGCAGGGAATATGGCTGGAATGCTTGTTTGAGGAAGGTGCCACCGCCCAGCGGCACAAGGGCAGTGGGGCCACGTCCCAAACTAGGGCCCTGTCCCCTGCCAGCAGCCCAGCTTCCATAGCCATGGAATGACAGGTGTAGGATGGAAGGGACTTTTTCAATGCCCTCTGGTCCAACCGCCCTACAAGCAGGGACATGTTCAGCTGGGTCAGATTGCTCAGAGCCCTCAGCCTGAGCCTGGATGTTCCCAGGGATGGGGCATCCACCCCATTTCTGGGCAGCCTGTGCCACCGTTTCACCCTCCTCCAGTGTTTTACCACCCTCGTGCTCTGAGCTGCTGTGACAGGAGCCTGCCCTTGGCTCTGCTGCTGACTCACCCACCACATGGGAACACACACACCTCCAGCTCTTCAGCCCTGGGCTCTTCATCTGGAAGCACAAAGATGGTATTTTTTAACTCACAGCCACACCGAGAGATGTTCACTTATTTTAAACTTGAAAGCACCTACATATTGTTTCTACAGCTTGAGAGAGGAGATGCCACCAAAGGGAGGAGAAGAGTAGTAATTATCTGCAGTTCAGAAGTTCAGCCTTTAGAGGAGGAATTGGGCTCCCAGCTACACTTGCCATGTGTTTTTAAGCTGATCTCTTGAAAGAGGCTGTGCATTTTATTACTGAGATTGCCCACGTGAGACATGAGCTTTCCACACCACTCCTGGGTTCATAGGTGAGGGACACAGACCAAGGCTGATGGTTTCCGAGAGGGACAGAGCCATGGAACTGCCACAGGGAAAGCACTGATGTCAAAGGATGTGATCCTCATATCAATTCCCTCTTTATATCTGAACAGCAGCTGGATCCACTGAAGTGAGGCCTGCTAAAATACAGTGCCTGAGGACCAGCCACGCCCAAAGCCTGACGCTGTTCTTTGAAATGCGCTGGAGGATTTCCACTTTGAAATGCACTAGTTCCACTAGGAGCTGAGACAATCAAGTGCTGAGCGATGGGACCCAGCCCCTGGAAGGAGGGGTAAACAAACTGAAAGCAAGAAAGGACCTTGAATGGTGCAGCAGTGTCAGTGTTAAAATAATCATAAAGAAAAAACCCTAAATTTAAAGTGTTTCTCCATCTCTAAACAAGAGCAAATGCTTTTCTCTATGGGGATGGATAGGTCTCCTGCTATCAGAAGTGACCACAACCACAAAGAGTCCATCCCAGCTCCGCCTGAGGGCTGCCCTTAATTATCACAAGAGATGTGGACACCACTCAGGGCTGGACAGGTCATTTGGCCACATGCTTTGGTGCTGGTGTGGACGTGGCCATGAGGGACATGAGTGGAATTAGGCTTATCTGAAAGTAAAATCATCTTCCCCCCCACATCAAGACTGGCACTGAGATTTGCTGTGCCATTCCTAAACACCAGAGTATTTCTTTCCTCCCAGGTAGCCTCAGATAGGCAGCCTGCCCCGTTTCCCCCCCAAGATCCCAGTCAGCCCAGTTGCTGGTATGTGGCTGTACCACAGCCCCACTGCAGCTGTGGCACAGATGCCCAGGAGCTGCCTCTGGTTATGCTCCAAAAATCTCAGGAGAGATGCTCCAGCTGCCTTCTCCTAATGACCCCTGGGGCTGGAGCGGATCTTCTTACAGCCCCAGGGAAGTCTGTCCAGGATTTCTTCTGCTCTGAGCCTGTAATTTGGCATCTCGTGTGCCTTTGTGTCTCTGACAGCTCCTGCAATGGGCCTGGGAGCAGCTTGGACAGGGTATGATTTGGATTTCCTCCCACTGTTGCTTCTCTGTGGGCAGGCAACGTAGTGTTTATCCCATAACCTAACACTGGTAACCAGGGAAAATACCAGGTGGATCTCAGAGCAGCCCAGAGACTGCAAGGGAAAATGAACAACTTCACAAGGAAAANAAGAGGACAAAGGAAAAAAAAAAAACTAAAAAAAAAAAAAAAAAAAAAAAAAAAAAAAAAAAAAAAAAGGGGAAAAAAAAGCACTTCCCTGCATGCTATAAATTTTGTAACATCTCTTTCCTCTAAAATCATCGTTTTCTCACCCAAGGTGTACAACTTTGTGCTTTCCTAGTGTACAGCATGGCAGAAGGCTTTTTCTTGGCTCTGGTTTCAGTCCAGACCTCTGCTGTGGGTAGCCCAGGAGAAAATGTTCCTCCCAGACAATCAGGGAGGATATTTTGCTGTATTTTCCCCACTGAAGGGGAGAGTGATAATCACCACAATTACCTTTTTTCTTCTGCAGCATTTCTTGCTCTTTTGGAAAAGAGTGGGGCATGGGGAGGGACCTCCCTAGAGATACCCCAAAACACCCAGCATGACTACAGAGGGATCAGCAATACCAGGATCCCAAGGCACCATGCCAACCAGGAGCTACTTTGGGTGGCTTGTGGAAAAGGAGTCCAGCCTTCCTCCCTGCTCTTTATAGCCTGTGAGCTGGTCCCTGTGATGATGCTTCTCCTGCTGCAATGAGATGAACGTGTCTCTGTGCCCTGCAAATCCCTTCCCGTGGCTTTCTCTTCTCTGGTTTTTAAACCATCCCCATTTTGTGTTCAGGGACACCTTCCTCATGGCTTTAAGTAATAAAATCATAGAACCATAGAATTGTTAGGG
>VYXD01001346.1:0-11535 GCA_013397195.1 Hylia prasina
ATCCTGCTACTATGAACAAAGGATAAATCAAAGACAGTAACTTTTGTCAATACTTGAGGAGAGAGGTGCTATTTTTCAATAATATTTATATTAAAAACACTCACTCTGGACTACATGTTCTATCTAGGTGTTTTTCTGTATCTTCCATCCCTCTGTATCTCCTTTTTTTTTAAATCAGTGTGCACCAAGTGTGATCACAGAGTCACAGAAAAACCTGTGTTAGAATTGGACCTTTGTCCAAACTCCAGCTCAGAAGCCTGGGTTATCTTCAAGACTAGACTAAGCTTCTGAGGGCCTTCCCCAGACAAGCTCTGAAAACCCCGGCAGAGAGTGATTCCCCCTTCTTTATGTAATCTTCTACGATGCTTAAACACATCTTCTAGTGAAACATCCTTCCCTATCAAGTAATTGCAGTTTTCTTTGCTGTAGCACAACAGCAATTACTTCTCGATATTTTCTTGTGAACATCTGGCAACGGCTGGCTTAATCTTCACTTTAATTCCCTTTTAGGCAGTAGATGTTTATTGCTATTCCAGCGTAAACATACCCAGTTCTCTTCCTTTCTTCCTTAATGTTGTGTGCTCCATCTCCCTAACCATCTTGTTGGTCCTTCACTAGTTTCTCCCCAGTTCTCCATCTCTCTCTTCTGCTGAAACAGGACAACATACTACAGGGTTGGCTAAGTTGAGGGGAGTAATAACTTCTCTGGACCCACTGCTGGTTTTTTTCAGGCAGCTTTCATCACTGCAAGGGCATTCTACAAACTTACATTCAATTTTCTGTCTATCAGGATCCCCAGGTTCTTTTTTGCATATCTGCTCCCCTGTCAGTTATTTCACTTTCCTCTCTCTATTTGTTCCACTTCCAAGGCATCTTGATCAGTGACAAATGCCTGTGGTTTAGGAAGTAGCTCCTGGAACTGGGACAACCTGATTCTACACACAAGTGTAATTTTTAGCTACTGGTTTCCCCCTAAAAACAGTTCACTCCAGGCCAATAAAATAAATATTACAAGCCATAGCCTGTTCCCAAAACAGCTGTCTTTACTCCCCAAGGCTGTCGTGAGCTCCTCAGGAATCTTTACTTTCTTTCACTCAAACAGTTGTGGAAATTAGCACTTTCCAAAATGCATAGACATGACTGTTTGGCGCCAGTTTCACCTCTGACTCAAATGCCTGCTGCTTGGACTAAGCCTCAAAAACAAATGATAAAATTTTTGTTTATAAATATATTTAATTCTCTCACTTAAAAAGAGAGGACTAGGAGTGTCACTTGTTTCAATATGTTTGATAGATGTCAGTATTTGAAAACGGATTCCAAAATGCTAGCATAGGAAAAAATACCATAAATAGACTTCAAAGATTCACTTAAGGTAAGAAGAAATAAGTAATTTAATAGATTACAGATAACAAAACCTTTATTATTGACATATTTTCATTGTGTCAGCCCAAATTAATGCTTCTTTCAAAATCCTTCTTACTACAACCAGTGTTGAAAATATTTTTCCCTGCCCAGTTGTTTTTTCAGCTCTTGAGAGGGAATTTTTACTGGGTTTCCCAAGAGCTCTTATCCTTTTTTCCTCTGTGAACAGCTAAGGAAAAGACTACTGAAGAAAACAACAGTTCCCGTCACAATTTTAATTTATTTTTTTCCCCCGTACTTAGGATGAAGGTTAAGCGACATGTCACATCTTTCAAGAATACAGGGAAATATGCTGTTGAAGTCCCAATGAGGAGCTTTCTCTGATAAGAGGATTTTTTTCTTGTTTTTCGGTGTGAGCATCACATTTCCTTCGTAAGCCTTCCATACTTTAACTGCATTTTGCAGGGGATAAATATAATTTTGTTCTAGCATTGACTAAGGTATTTGCTAACTTCAAATGGACAATAATTTTACAGACACAACAGCTCTCGCACATTTTTTAATGTAGGTAGTTTATCACTGTATTTATTATGCTTCGATTTACCATATTACTTTTACAGTGTTTACCATATTGGCTCCAAGATTTACCACTGTGACTAAATGAACATTTAATGTAACCAAAGAAGATTTCACAGTTTCATTGATGTATTCAGATTCAGTCATGTCTGAGAGAACTGTTCCTTATACAACCGCATGCACCTCATAAGTTCCTAATTTCTTAAACTCTCAGACCTAACAAATCCACAAAAGTACAATATATGAATTTGTACCTCATAGAAATGTCCTATGACTTAAGGGTTAAAGACAATCTGAAGCTGATAGTTTTCATCACTTTTGCACTTTTAACACTTTTATACAATGCTTGCTCATGCTGGCACTAAAACAAAAGAGAAAAAGTTCCAGTAAAATTTATACAGAGTCCAAAAAATATCATTTTAATATATCTTTTTGTCTGATTCACACTCTCTACTAAATTCATAGTAATTAAAAGAAAAAAAAAATTGCTGGATCTTCAGATCCAAATGCATGCTCCCAGTTACATATTCTATATATGCTTCCAAAGCCTCAGCTTTGCATGTAGTCATAGCGCTTCCCTACTCTTTTACATGTATACATTTTCAGTATCCTTTTATTCTTCATCTGGAAGATCAGGACTGAGATGATGCACTCTGTATGCTTTCAGATCCATGTTGCAGTGCAATCAAACTCTTGAAAGCAAATTTCTATTCTATCAGATACAAATTTGGATTAACAATGCCATATTCAATCTGATAATCTGTGAGGCTTTTTACATCAATGGGTTATAATATCAGCTCTTAGCTGTAGAAATAGGAAACTCATCGTAAGTCCTTAAAAAAATTACTTTAATACTTTGAAAGTGTAGACTTCTGAAGTTGTTAAGGATTCGAGGAACATTTCTGTAGGGGATAATTTTAATGAGAGGCTAGAAATATCTGAATATGGTTCAGATATTTCTTCAGTTTCTTCGCACACTTAATTCACTTTTCTCATTCTGATTATTTATGGAAGAAGCATTTGTTTCCTTAAACTATTCATGGCTGATAGATATTACATACAGTTCTCAGTTGTTTGAATAGGAACAATTTATTTCGACCTTTTTCCTCTCTATGCCATCAATGCATGCAATTTAATATAATAAGGCAAAAAAGAACATCTTTGAGATAATGTGCTATGGCATTCATAGGAACGTCAATGTTTTAATGCTATGAATATTGCAAAAGGTGTTTGCACATATTTACCATAGAAATAGTAAACAAAATGAAATTTAATATAAATTTAATTAAATACATCAGGATGACATTGTAAAATGGGGATGTGATATTCCAAGGAAAAAAAAATTCTAGAAATTAGTCCAAAAATCAAGTCCTCTATTTCTCTGTGCTCTTCTAAACTAAACATCATGTGCAAATATTTTTATTTCTTTAAGTAAAATAATTAATAAAATAAAATTCTTACCAAAGAATATTAAATCTATTGAATCTCAGGTATTTTTATTCTTTTAAATCACTATTATCATTTAAAATAACATAAAAAAAGGTATCTGGGTAAATCAGACTATGAAAACTGCAAATAAAATACTTTCTTATACATGTTATTTTTAGACTATGAAATTTCTGTTACATTGAAGCTCATAAGTGAGGTCCGTAATGCTAAGATAGAAATAAAATGTTTCACTCAATATGGCAAACAGGAAGGGAATTCAAAGCACTTTTTCCTCTGTTATCATAGTAAAATAATTAACTGTTTGACAGATATTTTTGGTCATTTTTTATAAGTTATTATTTATCTCTTAGATGGGGAGCTTTTTGTCATGAAATTTGTGACATTCATATAACTAATACTGTTCCACTTTTCTCAGATACCTGATATTTTTTCATAAAAATCAAAGCCACAGTGACTGAGTGAAGGAAAATCCAGTCTCATAAAAGAATACTCCCTGATATGACAATGTGTTTTTCCTGTAACATTTCTGAGAAGATTCTCAGCTTGTAGCTTAACATTTTTTTGTGCAGGCATATATCTAAGTCCAGCAGCAATTTAGTGCCTTCTGTGATGCAGCAGAGAGACAGTAATCTGCTGCAACACGATGGAACACAGTGCATCAGCAGGGATTGTTCCAGTGATCTGCAATGTGCATGCACAGCTCAGTTTGAGGCAAGTCAAAGATTTGTGCTACACTGCAGCTTTGCTGAGACACACATAATTGTCTGCAGTTAAGTAAACTGTCTGCAGTTATCTTTGTTCTGCAATGCATGCTTCTTGCCATATTCACAATGCTAATAAATAAAGGATGATCAAATGGAATCCAGAATGTCTGCTACTTTTGCAACTTTAATTCAACTTTTCCAGAATCACTGATTGCAAACTAAGCCAGTGAGAGTGTCAGTTCTTCCCAGAGTTCCTGATAGCTTTATCATTTACATTTTCAAAATTTAAACTATAATTAAAAGTTATTCATTCTTTATTCATGAAAGAATATCTAAAGAACTTTTTTATTATTGAAGAAATTTATTCTTCAACACAATGAAATATGGGTTTTTTTTAGACAGTGCTTGGTTAGAAATATGAGATCAGTCCTTCCAAGGGAGTAAATAAGTAGAGGTGTATGAACTTCAGTGTTGCTCTACTAATGGAACCAAACATAATCTAATCTAGTCAGATGTTGCCCAGATGTTCATGAAGAACCAAAACTTGTCCTACACAGTTCAGAGCAGAAGATCACATTTCCTTTCACAATGAGATAGAAGGTGTAGAACTTATTAAAGTATACCTAGTAAGTGGGCAATGGTTCTGAAGGAGGTCAAAATCAGCTTTCACAAAAACATGTCATCATTACAGCTTAGTAGACTGAACTAAAGCTCAGGAGATAATGTTTTCAGTATTTCATAGAAGACACAAGCCCTTCTTTTGCTTTGACAGGAAAAATTATTGTCCAAGACATGCATGAACATAACATGTCCTATAAGCCTCCTATAATGCTCTAATATTTTTCTCTGCAATAATACATAGCCTTAAAAATAAATTTAAAACAAAAACAAAACCCAACCCAGCTTCTTTAACCATACTAATGAATTGCAACTCTACATAAACATTATCATGAATATTTACATTTGAGTTATTTTCATAGTTTATATAGACAGTAAAAGAGTGATTTTTCTGTTTCTTTGAGCATCTAGAGAGCTTAATAATTATTATACTATTAACTTCAGGCTCATCTATTTTGACCTCCTCCTAGATATTTCCATTATATTAATAATACCATATGCAGTTATAATTCCCCCATTGTGACACCCAATTTAGATACAAATTAGTAGCTGACTCCTTAAAAGCATACTTACATTTACTACTGATTCAAAATTTATGTTCCCAGTGTTGTTAAAATGCTACACATTAAATCATCAGCTATTCTTGAAATAGTCCTCAAATAGGGCATTGGAATCAAAGAGTCTTTCAGGATTTTAAATTACATAGAATAAATGAACTGCTGTTGAAGAATGACCATTACTGGAAAATAAAGTTACTGGCGTGTGTCACAAGATGTTCCATAAAACTGAAGGCTTTTTCACTATGGAATACCAAAATTAGGTCCTCAAAGTGAAAAGCTTAATGCAATGGCACATGGCTCAATCTTTACATGCATTCTGCTCATGACTTCATTGCAGAGATCTGCAATAAGAATGCTAACAAAAGCCAAATGCATTTGATATTTAGTGTCTTGTAAGGCTATTTTGTAGCAGTCACCAAACACCCAGTTTATGATAATAGCTTTTAAGCAGTAGTTAAAGAAACAGTGACAGCAGAGAGGTTAAAGCCTGGATAGGACTTTAAATTATATAAATGAAATAATAAGTTTTAAACAGGAAGCTATTTGCGCCTTAACATATGTTTATATTCTGCTGGATATGAGCATAATGTAAATGGAGGGACAAATAATCCAGCAAATACATGAGCAATTTCAAGTACAAGTAGAATCCTGCAACCATAAAAATTCAATATTATGTCCTGGGGGAGGGAAGGTATTTTATTTTAGTACAAAGATTTGTCTTAGCAATTCATTTGTAAATTTTCCCATCTACGTGATTTCACTGTGTAGTAATATTCATACATTGCATTGTAGGTAATCTAAAATAAAGGCTTCATCCTTTTAAAAAGCACAACATATCTCTTTACTCTTCCACAATTCTGTAATCTTCTTTCAATACTTATGAGCTTCTTTAAATATGTTAGAAGTTTGTAGCACCATGGCTGGACTGATAAGATCATATACTGACAGAGCAATAGGAAGTTCTCTGATATTCAAGACTCCTTAAGAAAGACTTGTTCTCTTTTTGCTGTGAAAGAACAAGAACTGGGTAGTTATATTCATTTTGTTCAACCAGTTATGTCCTTTCTGAAGAATTAAGCTGCTCAACATTGATTATTTAAAATAACATTCACAGCAAAAGTGTAGTGATTTAACATAGAATACTATCTAATACATGTGTAAGGAATTTTTTTTTTTAAGTTTCTGGTCTCAGCTGCAGGTCTATCAGACCATAAAAAATTCATCTGTTACTATCTCTAAGGATGGTGTCTCTCATAAACATTTTTGAGACACAGAGTTGCAGAAAGCATTAAAATGTTAGAACTGGAGGCTTTATGGTTATATAGAATAATAGATATTTCAGGTTCACTTAGAATAATAGATATTTCAGGTTCACTACTGACATCTATTTCATTTCATAAAATTTGCATAAGAGATTATCCACCTTCCTGGCGTCCTATTTACTTTAGGGGCAACCTGGGTCACTGATGATAGTTCAAATCTCTGTTAATGCCAAAGTCATCCTTGTTTTATACAGCACACATTATTTCAATAATTCTGAGTAGAACAAAAATTAATATCCCAAAGCAATAAGCAGATTTGGCTAATCAAGAAGTTATCACAATAGGATGAGGGAAAGATAGAATCACAGAACCATAGAATCAATTAGTTAATTGGAAAAGAGATCTGAGATTATCAAGTCTAACCTATAACTGAACATCACCTTGTCAACTAGACCATGGCGCTGGATGTCACATCCAGTTTCCTCTTAAACACCTCCAGGGACTGTGACTCCTCAACCCCCTGCTCAGTCCATGTTTAACCATCTTTCAAGAAGAAATGACTCCAAACATCCAACCTGAACTTCCCCTGCTACAGCTTGAGACTACAAATATATATAAAATAATATATAAATATTATATAGGTTTCAGCCTTAGCATTACATTTTCTCTCTTCAATAATTTCAGAAAAGCTCTTAACATCCTTGTCATGTTAATTTTTGTATGTGCTTTTGCATTAAAGTTCAATACAAGAAATAATTAGATTTATATATACACTGCCTGATAGAGCTGATAAAAAAAGAATTTACGTAGAAGTCAATAGTTCTGATTTAGTATAACAATCAAGATAATGTTCATATTTCTGTCTTCCTATTCTCTGAGTACTTCCTGTATTTTTTTCACTGTTAGGAATTAATAATTCTCTTTGCATTACAAGATGTCTGTTGTGGATTTTTAAGTCATAATAATTCTGTTGGTAACTTTTTCTGTTGTAGCAGAAATATAGTACCCTTATTAACAAGGTAAGGCATATAGACTTTAATCAATATAAAAGTGCACAAGCTTACATTGTTGTAAGGTTGATTTTTGTCTGTTAATACCAGCAAGATAATTTTAAACAAAAATATTTGGTTAATATATTGAGGCAACATTCAGGGTAAGAAAAATTATAACATAGACATGAAAATATATCTGAAAAATACCCAAAGAATATACAGAAATAATTCTTAGAATTTTTAACTGAGATTGAAGAAAAGGAAAAAGCAAACTCTTTTGTAATATTTGCACTATCACTCAAGTTTTCTTGTATCAATATGAAAAGTTCAAGGAAAGCATGATCACAAATATTTATTTAGTTATTTTGTTTCTAATTACATTAGTGGGAACAAATGCAGTGTTTAAACATTCATATAAAAATATATTTTATATAAAAATATTTTCTGAACACCTACATAAGATTTTAAACATGTCACTGGAAAAAAAAAAGAGAAACTGAAACTTAAAATAAAAAAACTTGCATTTAAAATCTGATAATTTTACTTATATTGCATTCTTTAGGCAGAGTCATTTTCTATGCCTACCATTAGGAGAACTTCTGAATTTTAATACATCACATACATTACATTTTACCCGGAATTTGCTATTCATTTAAATCAAAGCCTGTTTCTAAGTTAAAATGATACTTAATAGAAATTATATTTGAATTTGAATGACATTATGAATAACATAAGCGCAACATTTTTTAATGTATTTCAATTGCCTGAAAACCTGAAAGTTTGTTTGTTAGACTCTAATGAAAGTCATAAACTCCATCAATGTACGTTTCACTAATGAACATGTAATGTACATATAACATTAAATGTCTTTTCTTTCATTATGAAATCATAATCTTTTTATTAATATTAAAACCCTTTCACATCTCTAGGAAAAAAACAAACAAAATAAAACCTAAAAAAATAGTCTAAGTATTTCACTACTTATATAGTGGTCAGTTTCTGGTTTCTAAGTACATAATTAAAAAATCACATAAGGTTGCACTTTCGTAGGACAAAACCAATTTTTTAAAAAATAAAGATATCTGTAAAATTACAAAGGGGTGGGGTTTTTTGTTTGTTTTTGTTTTTGTTTTTTAATTGCTCCTATAAAGTGTTCCTTATTCAAAATATATAGTGGTATTTACTGATCTCAGACTAAAACATTGAGAGACATTTTAGGTTCTTCTGCAGAAAAAGGGGAAAAAGTGTTATACTTTAAACAGGCCTACATATTAATGAAGTGGCATCTCAAACATAATACATTGTTTTGTTGAGTTCTTATACAATATCAAAGGATATAATGTCTTGATCTCTAAACCTTAATCTGCATCAGAATCAAAGTCACGTTCCTCTTCATGAAATTCAATATTATTTTCATTTACAGGTATGGAGTGAAATTCATTCTTTAGGAAGGCTTGGAAATCACTTTTCCCTTTACTTACTTAACCTTTTCCTCCAGTGTTCCCTTCCAATCTGGCAATTTAAATTGGTTCTTAGGTCACAAGTCCTAAAATAAAATATTCTCATTCATTGTTTCAAAGGCTACATTTTGGCTCTCCAGCAAGGAAACCTGCTGTTTTTGGAAGTTTTCCAGTCTTAGACCCTGCTGCAAATATTCTGATAGTAGTGAGTCCCCTTGTACCAATCCCATTCCATAAAATTGTTCCCGCTGCACACAACCTCTCTCTCCCAGTGGGCCACCACCCTCGCCCCAGAGCAATCACTTTACAGAACACAGTGTGATGCACAGTAAACTGTGAGGGGACAATTCCACAAATTACACATACAAGAATTTCTTAAAACCAACATAATTTTAACATATAGAGAAGTATTGTTGAATAAAAGCAAAAGAAATTTTATTTTCAAACTGGTCTTATTAGTATGTATTTGATTATGTCTGCAACTAGCATCCAGTTTGCATAGTTACATACAGGATACAAAGAGCAATTTAAAAAACCAAACAGAAGCTGCTAAAGATACAAAAATTAATTTGACATATCTTGACAACTGCTACCCAGAAATACACTACAAGGTGCAAACATCAGCAATCAAAATTATACACTTTAGGGGCAGTCATCTTCCCCTTTCAAGACACGCAGGCAGAATATCATTGTTCCATCTGGCAAATCTGCCAAAAGAAGGCACTTCAATAAGGATGATTTCCTGAAAAATATGCTATATCAGTGTTGGATTGGTCACATTTGTCCTATGTATTTTTCCTCTTTTCTCAGGCTGGCAATGGATGATTCTAAAAACCATGGCAAAGTTGAGATTTCAGATGCCTTTCAATTCCCTCCTGAAGCTGACATGACTGTTCTGTAACCTATTGTGGAGTCTGGCTGCTTGTCATGTCCCAGTTAGTGAAGCAGATGTGAAAGGTTTGTTATCATCACCTTAGCCTTCAATTCAGCTTGAAATGGAGCATTCATAACAATGCAGAAGTTTGCTAGTCCTGTTGATTTTCCCTATGTGCATATTAATTTCTAAGTAATTTCATTTTAACTTTAAAAATATTATTCTGCTTCTACTTTTACTGCTCCTGGACAATTTTTTGTTCTTGGTAAGTTAATGGCAGTTTTGTCATAATCATTAGTGGGAATATAAGTAGTTCCTATAATGTGCTAATTATTTTAAGCCAACTCTTAATATGTAACAGACAGTTCTCTATTGCTATATTATTACTTAATTTATTTGCCATAAGATATACTGATAAAAATGTATTCAATCCACTTCATTATGTGTCAGCTTCAAATAATTTTCTGTCTCATTATGAGAGTTCTTTTCCATAATAAATGCAAAGCCCTATGCATACCTAAGAGATTGTTAACTTTTCAAATGGTTTTTAGTGCACTGGCCTGATGATTTCAGGGGCTACTTGAGTGCAGGCTGAGTCTTTAACTAAGATTCTGGTACATGGGGAGCTATGACCTCCAGCCTCTTCAGAGCTTTTCTAAGACCTGTGTCAGTGACAACTTCCTCAGCTGTTTCTTCAGCTCTTGCAGTGCAAGAGGAAAGTTTCCACTGCAGCACAGCCCACCAGCACCACCACACAGCAGCACAAGCAGCACAGGTGGGAACCAGAAGCACGTGGCTCATGTGCAGTAACCACAGAAAGTGGAAAGTCTCCCACAAGGTAAAAAGCAGCACGGCAGCCACGGCAGCACAACAGCATCTCTATTCATAGCCTAATTTCCAGGGAGTGCTCTGAAATACACAACCCCCCCTAAAAAATGGATTATTGGAACTTATATAGCAGGCAACTTGAGGTAGTAATAAGATTCAAGGAAGAGACTTGTTTAATCATCAATGCAAAGTTAGCTGTCATCTTGATAAAAAGACTGTAATAATAGAAACTGAGGAGGAAATCTGCATCAGTTTTGTCACAGGGTAACCAAACAGTTGACAGAAAGAAATTACCAGAAAGCTTGCAGAGAAAAAAAGAAAAAAAAAAAAATTCCTTCATCTGATACAGAGGAGCTATCTGCCTCTCTCTATTGTCTGTGGAGAGAAGCTACGGAAGTAATTTAGATAGGATGCCTTGCATTTTAGGCAACTTCAGTGAAAGGAATCTTAATGAATGCCAAAGAAATGTACTTAATGCTAAAAAGAAAAGAGAAGAAAAAGGTGTAGAGAGACTTCTGTGATTTCTCACAATAATACCTCCTGACATTAAAAAAAGCGAAGAATGAGAAGAAATAAGAAGCAACGTAAAAGATGAAAAAGTTGTGAGAAATTAGACTTTAAATCATAACCTTTTATTTAAATTTAGCTTATGTAGACATTCTTAAAAATTTAAGATCTTTAATAGAAGTAATATTCATCATAGTAGTCCTAAAAAAGGTAACACAAACAACACCCTATAGCTATATCAACGGTTAAAATCAAAGGTCTGTATGATTTGAACAACATTCATTTTCCCAAAAGTATGCATAAGCCATGCCTAGGTTAGAAAACAACACCCAAAACACTTTTT
>VYXD01001346.1:11576-42205 GCA_013397195.1 Hylia prasina
TTTTTTTTCTGAGTACTGTCTAGTAATTTGCAACTTCCAGAATCAAAGTGCTTTCCAACAATTTAGGAAACTTCAACAGATTTATTTACTAGACTTGTCCCACCTTTCCTTAAACCCAAATATGCTTTCAATTTTCTCATTATCCCGAGACAAGGTCTTCCATAGCTTAGATTTTTGAATATCTCATTGAATCTTAGAAATATTGAAAGTTTTCTTCAACCACTTCTAGGGCAGGGAGAAGTTCAAGATGTAGTCTCTAATGTTACCTGGTAGTAACCTCCGATGCCCCATTGTACTTCCATTGGCAGAGGCAGGAAGAAAGTGGTCCATACTTACTGTTTCTAGGCAGATCATAAAAGCTGTCTGTCATGTCTTCTAGAGATTTCTTCTGTTTTTCAGATTGAAGATTTTGAAACCTACCTGTAATAACAAACAGTTTATTTTTCCTTCTTTTTAATATCTTTCTGGCAACTGAAATTTTTATAACACATTTCTTCTCATATGTTTTCATATTTCTTTTTGAGACTGGCATTATACCATTTATTTTGATAAAAGTATATAACATTTGATAAATTTAATATCTAAATGATCTGAAGTTTTCTAGCCCTATTCCTTGTTAGGAAAATTGTCTCTGAGTCACTGAAAGAAATAAAGACTTCTATTAGAAGAGAAACTACTACTAGTAGTTTAAGCCTCCTGAAATCATAACATCAAACCGAAAACAAGTATGTTTGTAAAATCAGACAGTTTCTATTTCAGATCTACTTTCACACGTACCCTTTAAAGTTCTAACAAACTATTTTCATCACTAGATTTTATATGAATAGTGCAGAATGATTTCAATACCACCAAGGCAGCTTTGTCAGCCAATTTGGAATGATTTTGTGATTCTGCTGCTCTGGTCCTTAACCCTCGTGTGCTGCTTGTCTTTCAGTACTATGACGAATAAATTTAAATCATGTTATAAAGATTCAAAATATGAAGTCGTAAACAAACATTTCCTTCTTTTTTCCCCAAACAAGTTTTTAATAGTGTATTATACTGCCACTCTCATCAAAAGAGTAAATACTCATTAATTGATCAATCTAAAACTAATGTATCATATGGAAGAACAATTTTTAAATGGTATTTATGAAATTGAGATATTAAGTGCTAGATTATGCTTACAGTAAATGTCACTGAATACAATAGAAACAATGATTTGCCTTAATTTTCAATTTGTTACATCAAAATATGATGGTAACAAGTCATGTTACTTTTCCTTTAAAAAAATTGCTAAATTGCAGTATTCCTGTTCAGTACAGTGTCATCAATTTATTAAGTTACCATTATATATATCACCAGGTCCTCTACAGTATGTGGCAAGTACATTTTCCTATTCTAGTTGACTGTTTTTTCAAGCCTGTCAAACTCCTTTAGCAATTGCTGATCTGCAAGTAAATATTCAGTAAGTAAATGTTCTAAGATAGTGCCTAATTGAGACTGAGAACAACCTCAGCTGAATCTGACTCTAAGGAAGACATGTTCACAGTGGCTTGATCAGCCATGCTTGTTAATTCTAATCCTGACTAGATCATTTATTTCTGGAAGTGTTAGTAACAGCAGATAGTAATTATCCCACAGTGAAGGAGAGTGCAAGGGGTCACTTTCTCATTAAAAGAGGAAAATTAAACACACCAGATCTAAACCAGTTTTTTTACCTTTTATTTAACATTAGTGTGGTGAAATTACTTCCAACTATAAATAAATAAATTATGTTGGAAAAATAATTATTTTAACATTCACAGACAAATAATGCTATCTTATGACGCATTCTCAATACCAGATGAACACATATTTAAACTCTTTTAGGCTACACCATGATAAAATATGCTGTAATATTAGGTCTGTTTGGGAAAGAAAAAGCTCCTTTCATCATATTTGCATCTAGACTACAGAGTCAGTTTCACATCACGAAAATATTAAAGTACATTTAAATGAGGTGAAATTGCCTAATAAAAATATTGATCAATTTTTCTGTTATGGGTCAAAATTGTGAAAAGTTAGTAAAATGTTTCAATACAGTTTCGGTTTAGTTACATTTTTAAAAGTATTGTCAGAACCATAACTCAAGTAGATTTATTAACAAACAACATGATTCATATAAAAACCTCTGAAACTTAGAAGACTAGTCTCATGTACAGATTAGGTTTTAACTGTGAGCCAGACAGTAGACGCAGAATGCAGATTTTTTGTAGATGTGAGAACCATAGTCTTTTATTTTTTGTGAATTAGGGTAGGATCTAAGCATCTTTTCTTTCAGAGACAAAGTTTGACATGTAAATCCACAGTAATCACCTTTAAATCCTATTAAAATTCCTGCAGAAAAACTGAACTGTTCAGAGACTGCCTTATATGAACTGTCTTATCAAACAGAATTCTTATCAGCCAGAATTCTTATCAGACAAAACTACAGAATCGGGGAATGGTTTGGGTGGGAAGCTATCTTTAAAGATCATCAAGTTGACCCACTTACCACACCCACACCACCACCAGCACCACCCCCTCTTCAACACCCCCAAAAGTTGAAAGAGATCAGCACACCCATGGACTTCTTTCATTAGATCAGTTTGCTCAAAGCCCCACTCTACCTGACCTTGAACACTTCTGATGATCTACAACCTCCCTGGGCAACCTGTTCCAGTGCCTTGTCATTCTCTTTGTCAAGAGTTTCTTGCTTCTCTGAAAGAAATCTAAACCTAATTTTTTAACTTTAAAACTGTTGTCCTTGGTCTTGTCACTATCAGCCCAGGTAAAACACCTTTCTCCACTTTTCTTACAAGGCCTTAGCATTTAGGCTATTATATGGGCTTCCCTGAGCCTTCTCTTCTTCAGGCTAAACAAACACCATTGACTCAGATTTTCTACATAGATTATAAAAAATTCTCCAGACAAATTAAAACAAATGAAACCCATATTAATTTCTAAAAGAAAACTAGAAAAAGAGGTAAAGTTTTTGGAGTCTCATTATGCACACTGAAAGACCTGTGCACACTCAAATGGATCCACTCATATAAAAGCAATGACCAATTATTAATAATGATTACTGAAATTTGGCATATATGAAAAATTATGCTATTAATTATCTTGAATCTAGAAAATGGATTTTTTTTAATTAGAATTTTGATATTTATAGAAATATGTCTTATTTAAGGAACTTACAGAAATAAAAACTAAACCATCAGAATTAAAAATTAGTTTAAAAATAAAATAAAAACTTCTGGTCAGCTATGATTTCACAAGAAGTACTAATGTGAAAATTATGATTCTATCTTTTTTAGTGCTTTAGAAATTTAACGTGACTGGTTAAAATGAGCTCAATCTGTATCTCAATCTGCTTCTCCATGTGCGTCTCTTGACTAACATTTCACCCCAGGTTGTGAGTCATATACTTGTATTTCAGGCAAGCTTGTCTGATACTATTGTGCATACTTTCTCCACCCTTCAAACCCCTTCTGCATGTTCATAAAGTACCAGGTCAGGCATTCACCTCCTTCTGACTGTCACAGAGACTCCTGAATGGCCTGACGGGGAAATTTCCTTAACAACGGTTTGGTAAATATTTTAATTATATTGGCAAATTTATTCAAAACTGCAGAATAGGAACTCAGTGAGATCCACCCATTGAGTGTGATACTGAATGTGATCCTCAGCAATACTGTAATGCGAACTTGTGTCTGCAAGGAAGATAAACACTCTGACTGTTAGAAATTGAGAAATAAGAATGCCCACTTGTTATATTTATAAAAGCATAATGACATATAGGCAGAAATGCTCTATGTTTTGTGAGTTAGAAGTTAGCAGTATCTACTTATTAAAATGCAGACAAGTGCTCACCCAATTGCAAGATCATGAATAACTGTGACATTTACCCAATAGCACCTTGCCAGTTCACCTTTTAATTTCAGCTGTGAATACCATTTTTTGAATTGATTGTTTTCCTTCTAGCTGCAAATAAATGCATAATGGGTGTTTTTTATAGATATTTACTACTTTGAATTTCCGTATTCAGTGTTTCATCTTTGGAGGTTCAGTGACATGACCTAACATAATACACAAAGCAACTACAAATATGATGAAATATTTGTCTTATTGTCTTTCTACACTGATATAAAGATATTTTAATTTATAGAATTATATTAAAGGTCAGTCAGATATTTGGATTTGTTGCCAGATTTCATGTACTTTTTTTTTCTTTTTATTTCACTGGACCATCTGTTTTATTATGTGTGACCTGAGTAAGTGGTCACACTTGCTCCAGAAAAATTTACTGAAGAAGAAACCGTGACAAAATCATGTTTGTTGTATAGTTCAAAATACCAAGTGGTTAAATAAGATAGTGAAATAAGTCATGTCTATTTCTATGCAGCGCCCAAGGGCAGAAAAAATTGTTTTTTAAATATATCTAGTCTTAAGTTCTTGGATCATTTTAGTCAAATGTTAGAGAATCTTTTAAGTAAAGAATTGTTAGGATGTTTTCACTTCACAATAAATTATTCCTTAACTGTACTTAGGTAAGAGCAGAAAGATGTTCAGCTTATAATTCACAACCTAAAGCACTCCTTCTCCCTTTTGCCAACATAGCATAATTATATTTAAACAGTTAAGACACAGATAAGTTCATATATGCCAGGACTAAGAGGAACAAGACAGATCTACTAAAAGGCTGTTGTTAACTCCACATTGCATATAATATATCTCACATCTTAATATTTCTTTATTTAATAACCATCAAGGACATATTTTTTGTAGTTCCACAGATGATGATGATGCAGTCCTGAAAGAAGCAGTGCAATTCAACCTGGAAGGTGGCACCTAAAATAATGTCAAAACCTGATGTGGCTACTCACACAGAGGCCTTTAGTATCAGTCAAAAACCCACTAAGGATTGATGGGGAATGGCAATAATGAATTTGCAGCAAAGAAACTGCAGGAGATTTACCTCTGCTTTTCTGGGCAAAAAGTATGTAAAATGCCACTACTCCTGTGCTTAGGCCAATAAAACTCTAGGTTGCTAAGGTGATCCAATGGCTCTCTCTCTGAGATTCACTGATTTTAGTGATGCCCTTTCTGAACATCTCCATGCCAAGAATGAAGACATTTTGTGCTCATGCGTCTCATGCACATGCACAGATGCCTGAATGCAGGCCTACGACACATGAATTTGAGGCAATCTGACTCCCAGGCACATTAACCTCAGGTTGTGATGATGCTCAAACAAGGATTATTAGCAGAAAACTAATCTTTCTGCGTGCCTCTTCATATGCAGAACAAAGTGAAAAATAATGTAAAATGTTAAAAAATGGTTAGTCATGATTTTTCCTAATTTCCCCTGGAATCAGTGGAACTCACAAGTCATATTATACCCAGAGAGTTTCCATCATAATGTGAGAGTTACAGATAAACAGATGAAAAACTATTTCTTTTCAGAACAAGGGTCAAGTATACTAAAAATAAATCGATTCAAAGCAATACTCAAGAGATACGCTTATTACTGTAGCCAACAACATACCATCTAATTTTCCTATTCCCCTGTTGTTCAGGAGTAGTAAAATGCATATTAGTATGGAGATTTTTTGCAGTGGGGCACATACTTTTTGCTAATGAAGCAAGTCTGTCAGAGTAACAGAGATGGAAGACAGAGTAATTGGATCTTACTTGAAAACCTTCAGCTTAAATTGTGGTCTAGAACTGACAGGTTCTGTCAATATTTACACAGAGATTTATTACTATGTCATATATGCTTAGAACAACGCACATATTTGGACCATCATAAAATAAAATAAAATAAATAGTGTTATTATCTTATTTTTAAAATTTTGTGTGTATAAAGTGCAAGAATATTTTTTTTTCAATTACAGGAAATTTACAATTAAACACAGGTTTTAGTCTGGTTTTATTGGAAATAAACAGATCATTATAAAAACTGTAAAAGGTAATTATTATTTGCATAAATAAAAACCAGGTAGTGAAACTAAGAAAGCTGTATTATACTATTTAGATTATTAATTTTGTTTTATTTTATAGTATAAAATCATAATTGAAACAGAAATTAATAACAAAAGACAATTGCAAATACACATTTTAGTAACTAGGGTCTGCTAAATATTATTGTTTAACTTCATTCACAAACATATGATCAGAAATAAATCACAAAAAATGTATTTAATAATCAACATGAAAAACTTTGAAGGGGAGGTTAATTTCTTTAACATTTTTAGTGTGACTCATGTTCTTTCCACAATTTCAGTCTCAGTAACTTACTAATGTTTTCATATGCTAGGTAGCTGAATGTTTTTCTAAATGAACAATGGTTAACTGGAGTCTTCTTTCTAGAAAGACTCAGTGTTTCAATCTTATCTCCATCATTTATCATGTTTTAAATGTTGAATCTTGACCTGTCCACAGACAGTGGTAGATATGTGTTTATTTCCATTTCCTTTTAATTTTTTTGCCTTGAAAGAATAAACAGAAATGAGACCTAATTCCAAATATAAACTGAGATCTGCTAGATATGCTTAGAAGGGAAATTTGAAAAATTTGGAAAACCCTTGAAATTTGCATTCCTGAAATCTGAAAAAAATTGATCAGCCAGTTGGTGAATAATTGCATTCTTACCCCTGCTTCTGTTTCTTTTTTTACTGGAACTTCTTTCACTGAGAAAAAAAGAGATTCATATGAAAATTTGGAACACAGTTATATTAAGGGACATCAATTAAATGAACTATGATGTTTTGTGAACAAAACTCATTCCTTCTAAAGAAATGTCAGTAACATCTGCTGTGTAACTGCACTTTCAATTTGAAATTTGAAGGGACATTTTTCTTACCCAATGCTATTTATCGAAATACCAAAGGCCTGTTTTGAACTCCTACTATTATATTAACAGTGAGAATACAGGGCTAAGCCATCTGAAAAACCCTTTTCACTGACCACTATTATTAATGGAAAAAGAACAAACACAAAGAATTTTAGAGAATAAATATCTGACAAATGCATGGATAAAAATATCTTTTTTTTTAAGATGTAACTGCATAGCTCCCAGAGGAGTTTTTAGGCGCTAAGTTCTCCAGTGTACCTAGTTGGAGTCCTGAATTTAGTACTTTGATACAGGAGACAATTTGAGAAAAAGATCTCTTTTCTGGGTGCTCCTCATTGGCCTGTTCAGCATAAGTGACATTGCACATCTGAAGTTTTGAGTGGCTGAATTCCTACAGGAAGCTTTGCCAGAGTAGTAAGTATCTATAAGGCAGAGTTAGGTAAGATAAGTATACTTAGATTTCCAACTAATTACAGAAAGGAAGGGAAAGAAAAAAAAAAAAAAAAAAAAAAAAAAGCAGCTCATTAGATGGTATCTCCTAAATATTTTTCATAGTAAATTTTATTAACAACACTGTCATTTTGTCTTTATATCTCCCTAGATCTGCTTCAAGGAAGAAGTAAACAACTTTTGCCTATTTTTGAATTTGGCTTTCATCTATTTGCATATTTTATATTATTGCTCTCGAGTCTAAGGAGATAGATTGCATAGTACGTAAAAATTACTAGAGCCTGATCTCTGTTACATCTGAATAATAAATAACACAAGACTGCCTTACAATGCAAGCAGCAGTACAAGCACAAGATGTAAAAATGATCGAGAACTCAAGTTTATGGGAACACACAACTAAGGGGAATAGAAGTAAAGAAAAATCAATCAAACATGTTTGTGAGGAAGCACAGAATAAATCTATGTGGGTTACTCTTCTCCATCAGGCATGTATAATTGCATTGTTTCAAAACTTGTTTGCTGGCTCAGTTCACAAATTTGTTCAGGTTCTGGAAGGTTGCTGCTTTGCATTTGTGAGACCCCTCCAAAAGCTTACACAGTGCAGTAATTTAGAATGTTGCTTAAACATATTCTCTAAATCCAGCTCCACATCTACTGCTTGTAATACACAGTGTAAAGCTGATAGACTAATTCAGGGAAGGGAAGGGAAGGGAAGGGAAGGGAAGGGAAGGGAAGGGTCCTTAAAAAATTTACTATTATAACTAAAATTTTGTGATCCCAAGGATCTTTCTTTCTATATCTCTGTGTTATAGGTATCAGGTTAGAACTGTTTCTTTTTCCCTACAGACTATGAAAGTATTCCTTGTTTGTGAAGTTTTTTGAAATTTCTTTTTAAAAGAAGTCAGATGAACAGGTTGCCTTACAGGGAGACATAGCAGTTGTCTCGACAAGCCTTGGGTGGGTAATTGTTGTATAACACTTCCCAGTTTACCACCGGCTGCTGTTTCAAATAGAAAATGCTGAGTATACTGAGGGAGAACATATTGTAAATTCCTGTCTTATCTCCATCAGCTGTTTTTGCTGATCATGGCCAGTCAGCTAAACATCTATAAACCCTCTTCAGTGACAGAGCTGGAAAGGGTAGATCTGAGGAATGAAAAATATGCTGGCAATGTGACAGATCTTCCTGCCTGCCAGCCCATCAAAAATGGTGCTGAGTGTATCTGAAGAAGGCAGATGATGAATCAGTGAGTCAGGCTAACAGAAGGACATAAAGAAATTGGCAGTTCTGTCAACTAGCTCTTGGCGGGAAGCAATTAGGTTATGATGAATAAGAGAAATAAATCATGCAGAAACTGTAGGCAATTAATTAGAAGAAACCACCCCCCAAAGTACAGAATTGCTGTAAACTTTCTAAGAGGAAGTAGAGATTGTGGTGTTTCCACTGCAAAATTAAAATGAAAGGACAGAACAAATAGTCACAAACCTCTAGTGAAAATCATAATTTATTTAAATCCATTTTTCTTCCTGTCTGCCCCGTCCTTTGCCTCTCTTAACCTCCCTCCATTCCTATACTAATTTAAATTTGTTACAGAATAGCTATCATGACCACTCAGAATAGAAGTGGAGAAAAGTACTCAAGTAAGAGCAGGAGTTCAAGAATATCAAGGCCTCTACAGCTGGAGAGACAAACAGAATAGTGAAAATGTGGTGGGAAATCAGTATTGGCCCAAAGACACAGGATAGTACCTGGAAATGCAGAATGTTGCTCCTGTGGCCTTTGAGAAAGCATGATGAGTAGAACATAAGAATTTCAGCATTCCTCTAAAGCACCAGACAGCTTTTTCTTTCTCTCAGAAATGAAATCTGTCTCTTTCTCTCAGAAATAGCTTGAATAGTTACAGTGGATTACACTGGTCAGATCTCCAGACAGACTGATTTTTCTTGATTTTTACTTTTTTTTTTCTTTTTTTCAATGATTAAACATAATCATGACTTCTATTTCTTATCTTCCTAAGTACAACGAAGATGGTTAGCTGAAAAGGAAAGTCTCTGTAGTTTTGTATTTTCAGTATTAGAATCAAAGTGGACCAAATCTGGTGTCAACAACTGATCATTTTCTACCATGCAAACCCACTTCCTTTTTTAACTGCATTTAATTCAGAAGAACAAGAAGATTTATAGTATCCTAAAATATTAGTTGTATCATAAAATATAGGGGAACCATCTCTCTGACTGTCAAGAAAGAAGTGTTACAACAGGGAGGGTCAATTTCAAATGTCCCATTCCTTCTTAAGATTAGCTCATAGTGCATTTAATTTTCATTTCTTCAAAATCCTAAATGGGTTATGTCAGCATACCTAAAGTGCGATGGCTTGTTAATAAAGAATTTTAAAGTAATTTCTCTTTTGGAAGATGTATTTTATCAGTCATTTTCAGATTACATTATGTTTCCGTAATGTTTGGTTTTGATTGCGCAGAGACCATTTTTGTAATTTATGAGTTATTTAAAAAATCTTGGTTTCTTAATGTTTGCTACTAAAAAGAATAATTTTATCTGATATTAGGAATCTTAGGATGTGCTTGGCTGAAAATTTTATTATTTTTTATTTATGTTTGGGTTTGGGGTTGTTTTTAAATCCCCTTCACCTATCAGCCACCTAACACTTAACAACACTGATAAACTCCTGGTACCATTGACAAAAATAAAATTTAAACAACAACAACAACAACAACAACAATAAAAAATGTTGTATCATACAATGATAAACGTGTAGAACAAAGTAGATGCATAAACCTTGTCCTTAAAAAACATTGAAGCTACAATTAAAAAAATCTTAAAAAATAGATTTAAAACCAATCCCAGTCAAAAATGGTCTAGACAAAAGAAATCTGACAAACTGCAGTACTGTGGTTTTGCAAAATTATTGCAAAACTTTAGAAATTTTGCCAGCAGGGGCAAGACTGGGTGATGGTGAGATGCTTTCAGTCTTTTTCAATTTCTATATTTTGAGTTTGAGGTTTTTTTGGTTTGTTTTGGGGAGCTTGGCTTTTCATTTTTTTTTTTTTTAATTTCCTGTGGTTGAAGGCTCTTGCAATCTTTGGAAAAAAGATAACAAAAATACATACAAAGACCTACTCAGACCTTTACATCTGAAAGAATAAATAATCTCTATATGATTTTTTACTTTTTAACCAAATAGTGATTAAAAGATCAGATAAGGGCAGGACAAGTCAGTTTTGTTCCTCATTTGTGTCTCAGATTTTAATTTCTGACTCTGGGCAGGTCTCTTCCTTTTATAGTGTCTTTTTTTTTGCCTGCAGTTTTAAGGTGACTGATCTGATTTACTAAACACTTCTTCTCCCTTACTAACCCCAATATGATCTAGAAG
Organism: Hylia prasina; assembly: GCA_013397195.1. Lineage (NCBI taxonomy): Eukaryota > Metazoa > Chordata > Aves > Passeriformes > Sylviidae > Hylia > Hylia prasina. The sequence goes on from VYXD01001346.1 coordinate 22,278, forward strand.
TCAGAATCACAAAATTCTCCATTTAAAATTAAATCCTCGTGTGATGTTCCTGTCAGTAACTTATGTGTGTCTGTGAGTTCCTGTGTTAACTCTGTGATAGAATCTTCTGCTTTCTCTAGTTCCTGTCTTCCAAGTGGAACTCTGCTGGGTAATAAGAATTAGGTACCACTGATATCTGCACCAACTGATAAAGACTGCAATTGTGCACAAATATATGCCTCCCATTCCAAATCTGTCATTACTGCCTGTCTCCTCCTGGCAGTAAATTGGGCTCCTCTCTGATTAAAAATCCTGTTACAATCCTCACTATGGTGGCAATGGTATCTCTTATTTTACTGCCATGCAAACCTTCATTTAGACAAATGAAGTAACAATGTACTATACTGAACAAGCATTTACTATCTTAACCTCAAACAGAAATTGGCTACTTACAATTTAATCCAAAGCTAATACACTTAGTTTATATAAATGCAATCACTATTATACCATATGAAATTTGTGCGAGACACTGGTACGGACCAGATTTCAAATGGAAACTTGAAAAACTCTGGGTATCTAACAATTAAAGTCACTTGCACAATTTCTTTTACATATCTTTTTTTTTTTTTTCTTGCCTAATGTATGTAAAATGCCATAGGCTGATTAGATCAATGTTTACTAGCAGAGGGCTTCCAACAAGCAGAAACTGGGATGGAGGCAGAGGCCAGTGTGAGGGAAGTCTACATCTTTGAAGTGAATTTGAAGGACCCAAACTTGGAGACATTAATGTTTCCCAGACATTTCATGCTTTCATTATCTTTCTTCTGCCATAGAATTTCTCAAGGATTTTATTTTAGATTGAAGTGTTAACTCAATAATTTCTAGACAGCTAACATGAATATGTTGAGTGAGGCATGATGTATTCATGGACATTAAAGCCAGAAAAAAATAGATTTCAAGGGCATTAATCATCCATATTTCTCATCAAGACATTAGTAGGCTGTACTCAATACTGTATCTTTTGTTCATGGAAGATAGCAGTAGCAGAAGCAATTGTCAGAAACTGATAATGGTTCAAATTGTGCTTTCATAAAATGAGGAGTCCAGCAAAAACTAGGGGAATCAAAGAGTGACTAAAGTTATGTTCTTACTGCAGCAAAGATTGAATCAGCTTAATAAGCCTGCCATACTCTTAAAGTTAAAAAATATTTTTGATTTCTCATTGGTTATTTATATTCTTCCTTTTCTAAAATAAATATAGCTGATACATATATCAATAGCCACATGCTTTGGGAATATACATCTATTTTTCCCACTGGATGCCACTGTTTGATCAAATTCAGGCAAACAAAGTCCTGGAATAATTGTGAAAATTCATAGCTGCAAAAGTCGTTAATTCAAATTAAAACATAAGGTCTTTAGGAAACATCTGAAGCATGTTTTATTAGAATGCCTGAAGCACAATTACTTTGGTTTTAGTAAGGATTATACAAAATGAAAGATTTCATGAGGAAATAAAAAAACAACTTACAGGGCATGATAGAACAATAGAAAAATTTAGTGATATATAAAACAGAACTTATTTGCTGAATAACAGATAATTGTTTCAACATCTTATTTTGAGTATGAGTTTGTAATTTGATATTGACTGAAAAGGGACTTGCCACTAACATTGAAGTATTTCACAGGTGAAAGATCAAGTATGTTTTTCTTTGTTATTATAGGATTAGCTTAGTATGAGCAGTTTCTGTTATTTCTGAGCCAATATTTGATTTTTATTGTCACTGGAACCAATGGCACATCACCATTCACTTTCAGAGGGCATCATCAGACCAACATGAGTATTAAGAACAAGCTGGCTTCATCTGATTCCTTGAAGAAGCTTTGTTCAAGTGACAATAATGATATTCAAGCAATGGTAAATGTTCTAGTGCAAAATAAGAAGTGGCTTCTAAGATATGGGTTAACAAAATTCAATACCACCAGAAAAGAAAATATTGTAAGAACATACCAGTAACAGCAGGAGATATGAGAAGGACATGAAGAAAAATCAGACTACAAGTAAAATTAATTCAGTTTCCAGGGATTAATTCAAAAGACAAGGAATTATCAGAAAATTATAATGAAACATTCAAGGAAAAGATTGTGATAATATTGTAAATCTTCCATTTTATCTAGACTACCATACACTAGTCATTTTTATAACATTTGAAACTCTGCTTTTGCTTTTTTAATACAATTTGAGGTATTACATAAATTGTGACAGCAAGACATTGGTTTAAGTATCTTATATGAATCCTTGACTTTTGTAAGTACCTTCCAAAAGTGTTCTACAGCTAAGTAATTACAGTTATCATATAGTAGAGACATAGTATGGGGATTTTTTGTGATAAAATAAAGTAATCTTTCCCATTACTCTTCAGCTTCTTAGACATTGCGTATTATTTTCTGATCTCCTTGCGTTATAATATTCTTAGAATTCTGAATATCCATCATACATCACTCAAGTACATTCCTAAGGCTTGCTTTACCATAGAAAGGAACAGTCAACTCTCCTAAATTTGATGTATTTCTTGAAGACAAGAATAACAAAAACATACCTATTTCAAAGACATGTATGTGACAAGTCCAGCCTTTATGCAACACTGCAATTCCCTGAGTCAAGACTTGTTTTTCCAGATTACTTTAAATGAAGACGGCACTGTAAACCTTGAAAGAATTGTAAATTCTGGCCAGCATAGTTTCATGATACTTTTTGACAGTGTCTTCTAGCATTCTAAAACAGAAAAGTTTTGGTATGTTGCTTGGAAGCTGATACAGTATGGGTGTCTTGAGCCTTTGATCAGCAGAGGAAATTCTGGCACAGGAGAGTTTCATGGGCATGTGGAATATAAGAAGAATCAGTAACAAACAGGAAAATGACATGGGACAAAAAAAAGTGGGAGACAGACTCAGAAAGAAGAAAAAGTGAAATGTTTGGTAGAAATTGAAAAATAAAAATAGAGAGGAGCAAAGAAAGAAAAAATGAGAAACAAAATCATAAATGTTTTATATATCAGGGTTTTTAAATTACTTTTTAAAATAATTATTCTTCCTTGTATTAATTCTGTGGGTGTATTTTTGGAGGAAATAAATCATCTTAAGGAAAACTAGTGAGTATGCTTTGTGGTTTTGTTTATATATACTTATGTGTGTCCATCTGTATCTATGAGCATATATGTGTATTTAACTATTCTTTTTATGGAACATAGTTCCACTTTCCCTACAAAGCTGTCTCTACTCTGATTTATTTTTATATTTAATTAAAATTTTGTATAACTAAATAAAGAAAAAAAAAGGATAGGAAACTTTGGACATTGTATCATAAAAAGGGAAAACCAAAAAAGAATCATACATCTCTGAATGTCTCCTACATATGATTGTGAGGTTAGAGTAAAAATCTTCCAGGCACTCATCTAAAGTACGTAAAAATAATTAGCACTGGTCATTTCAGGATGCTGTAACTGGCTCAGTTAGAAACTTAAAATATGGTTACTGCCTAGAAGAGATAACTCAGTGGAGAAATCCTGTCTGCCCTCACTATGAACCAGTCAGTTAAAAGCCAGCCTTGAGAGCTAAGTGCCATCTTAACTCAAAGTGGCAAAGGTAAAAGACCCTGCAGGAAACAGGCACAAATCTCAGGTGAGAGCTTATTTGTGTCAGAGGAGCTTAAAGCAGGCAAAGCAAGCTCCTGTGCTCCTGGAACTACAAGTGCACATGTCTAGACTCTGTGTCCCAGGTTTCCAGCAGTGTGTGCCAGCAGTGAGCTGTTCAAACATTGCAGGAAGCATGTGACAAAGAGGACAACCGTGGTGAATAAGCCACAGCACGGCCTGAGAATTGTGTTCAGGGCAATTGGTGCTGCCTGTTGCTGCCAGAGCAGGCACTGCGGAGGCACCAGTAAGGGTACAAGAACAGGGGAGGAAAGAAAGACAATGTGGGCTTAAATCAGAAAATATTACTGTAGGTTAAAAGGAGTAACAGGTAAGAATTGGGTTGAAATAATAGGATTTCGTTTGACAGCAATGGTTCCTTTTTTTCTTAAAATCTCAAATAAATTAAAGAAAAAAAGGCACCTGATTCTGAAAATATGCCTGTGAGCAGTATCAGTTACATGAGTATATGAATACATGATACAAGGCTGGCAGTCCTGCAAGTGGCCAAATATAGTGTGAGAAGTATCAATGTAATGCTTGAAAAGCAATTCCGCACATCTGAAATGTTTAAGGAATCTCCTTTTGTATTACCCCTTTTTTATAGTTCATAAAAAAATCCTTCTTTAAATGAAGCCAGTTGTGAAATAGTGTTATGCAATCTGACTTCGTTTACTTTGTTTAGGTTCAAAATAATAATAATTTCTGTATTGTCATTATTTGACAAAATTTTCCCTTTGCGCTTTTGTTTTTCTTTCTTTTTCTTTTTATCAGAGATGCTTAAAGCAAAGCCCTCACTGGCACATCTTGCCAGTTAAACATATTCTAGGCCCACAGTTTCTCATCTTAAACCACAGTTTATTTTGAATTCTTTTTCTTCTGTGTATTGTTGTGGGTTATTTTAATCTCTTACTTTAAAGACTCACTAAGAATCTTCACCTCTAACTATGGATATTGCAAACAAAGAGCACTCCCTAGATGATGAATGAAGTACAGTATTTCAGATTTATCTGTTCCTTAATGTTTAGTATAATTGTTAGATGGAGTGTAAATTAATATGGTGTGTATGAGGACAGTAGAAAACAGAATAGCTTCCATCTTAAGCAAATATATCCATCTGTTGTTTTCGTGACCTAACTAGAAATAAATTACATTTCCATATCCTTTCTGTGACATTCCATATGCTTTTATTGATGAAATATGGTTCATAGCTTGTGATCATGAGACAATACAAGTGTATACCATAATTTTCTTGTTAAATAATACATTTTCTTGAAAAGTTTGCCTTTTGACTTAAATACTATAAAAAATTATCTTTAGCATGGATTTGTGAATTTAATACTTATTTATTCCATCTGAACTGCAGTTAACTTTAAGTATTCAAAATATCAAAATTTTTCATAATACTATTGATAGCATTGGAGTCACTTTGAGTTTTGTCTGAGTTCATAGCAATTACTGTAAGACATAAACTACCTTATGGGAATATTATAAACAAGTTACATTTTTCCTAGTATTTTTTAACACATGAAGAACAAAGCCTAAGGCAGAGTGAAGTTCAGGTTGTTATATCAAGGTTTTAAAAAGTCTTCTTTCTTTGAAGTGTCTGCAAAAATATAGTGCTAACATGGTTAAAATTAAAATCTATTGCAGGTATTCAATATTGCAAAGTGGATATTTATGGAAAAGGTTAGGGAGAACATGTCTTAAGAACTTTAAAATAAATTCTACTCTGTGACCTTCAAATACCAAAGATAGTAGATCTGTCATTACATTGTGGTGACAAAACAGCAGCTCTCCTTCTGACCTAACACTTTATGAAAACACCAATATTTTGCAAATTTTCTTTTCCTATCTTAAACTGTCTTGTCTGCCCTAGGGTACTGTTGTTTAATCTGTCATTACTCTGAGATATTATACAAGCAGATAAATTATCTATAATCCCTGCCCCTGAAGAGTTTCATTATACATTAGTACAATCATATGAGAGAAGGTAAAACAAAAGAAAGAATTAGGAGGGAATAAGGAGAGAGAAGGGAAGAGAAGGAAGGACATCAGTTATGAAATCCTCAGTTTTAATGCTACTTTGGATAGCTTTTTATTTAGATAGACTTTTATCTTTCATGAAAGAATAATACAATTTAAAAAAATGAGAAAGGTGGAACTGAGGAAAAATCTATGAATGTGAGGAGGAAAAAAGAGTATGCAGCCAACAAGTAGAGACAATGGAGGGAAGGATGTGAAATGAAATGCGTCTAAGTTTTGCAAGAAAACTGGTTTCAGTCATTGACTAGTAAAGAGAGGTTTATAATACACAGAGTTTATCCCAGTTCCAGAGCAGGAGACCTTCATTTCTGTTGGGAGAGGTGGCTTGAAGAAATAAAGCAGAGAAAGCAAAACAGCAGTAAGAGGAAATAAAATGAAACTTGCCCTGCATGTTTTTCAGAATCTCCTCATGCTGATAGAAGTTAGCCTGTCTAAGAGTGCTGCTCTCTTTCTTGCAACAGATATCTCTCAACCCCAATGTAATTTTGCATTAATCTACATTTCTTTTTCTTATTATTTTTGTCTCTCTGTTCAATCCATGTGAGGATTTTCCTCACATATAAAAGCTGTTGATTCTCCCAGCAGGTATTTATACACATGAGTAAGACACCCCTTAAGCCTTACTGTCTTCAGGCTAAACAGATCCAGTCGTTTCAGCCTCTCCTCATACTACAGTATGAGTATGATCCAGTCTCTTGATAGTGATCAGCAGAGATTATTATCTTTGTGGTCCTTCAATGGACTGTCTCTGGTCCATGTCTTGAACTGGCAAAACCAGGACTGAGAACTGTACTCCAAAAGTATTTCACAAGTCCTGAACAGAGAGGAAGGGTCACCCTCCTCAGCCTGTAAGAAACACTTTTCCTTATGCAGCCCAGGAGGCTGTTGGCCAAAAATTCAGACATTCAACTGCCCACCAGGATCACTAGGTCTTTTTCTGCAAAGCCCTCACCAGATACTGCCACCTTGAGATATACTTGGCATTTCCTTTTGTTGAAGTTTGTGACATTCCTCTCTGCCTGTTGAGATCCCTTTGAATGACAGTACAGTGATCTGATCTAACCAACATTGCCACTTTTATATCTTCTGGAAACTCATTTTGGGTGCAGTATATCTCATAATTCACATCATTAATTAAGGGAAAAATTATTGGTCTAGTCTTGATCCCTAGGGCACACTGTTAGTGAATGCCCTCCAGCTGAACTTTGCTCCACTAATGGATCCACTTTTGATCCTGGCATTTCTGGCAGCTTACAAATAATTTCACTGTCCCTTTAACCAGTGTGGAATTCAACAGTTTGTCAATGAAATAATGTGACATTGTGGAAAACCTTGCTAAGTCAAGTTATGCAACATCTACCACTCTGGCCTCATCCCCCTTGCCAGCCATTTCATCATAGAAGGTGATTATCAGGTTGATTAGGCATACTTTCCCCTTCATAAATCCATACTGACAACACCCAAGAGTCACCATCTCATTTATATTTTAGTGAAGGTTTCCAGGATTATTTGCTTCACCACTGTCCTGGAGAATGAGGTGAGACTCATCAGTTCAGTAGAGGATCACCAGATCCTCCTTCATACCCCTCTTGAAGATGGCAGTGATCATTGCTTTCCCCCAAGCCTCAAGAGCCTCCTCCACTTGCCATGACCTTTAACAAATAAGTGAGAGTGACTTTACAGTGCCAGGTCCCTCAGCAGGCATAGCTCTATCACATTTGGTCCCACAGATTGTGCCTATCTGATTTTAGTTTTTTTCAATGATGCTTAGCATTTGACAGGAAGCCATGATTTTTGACACAGTCACAACCCCAAATATTTTCATACAACCCTGCGCTTGCACAGTGTGACTGTGACCAGCCACAATTTCCACTTTATCAAGAATGACAGAAAAGGAACCCATAAACAGCAGCTGCCACTTCTATTATTATCACACTCCACACGTTTTCATATGACTTTTTAGTTGGCAAGTTTCCATTTGTTGAAACTCTCATATCCATTTGCTCTATGAGCAGCCCCTGATTGTTCACATTTTGCCTCCAGATCAGGAAGTGCTTATGTCTGAAAATATACAGAATTTTCCATACACACATATTTGTAAACAAGTACACAAATATTTATAAAATTCAATACTTATATATAGATAATCTTTGGATATGTTTATATATAACGTTGCATTTGTATATACTTATATATAGATAAAAAAGGTACTTATATGGATTCAAAAAGGTGCATGTACAAAACATTCTGAAGCAAAAGTTAATGGGAAAATTAATTAATGCTTAAAAATAAAGTAAATAAACAAAGTAAAATTTTTTGGGAACTCCCATGTTACAAGGCTAATGAGCTATTCCAAATAATTCCTGTTGGATCATGCTCCTTACTGAAATCAGTTTCTTGATGAATTGCTCCCAACAACAATCCTTGAGCCCGGGTGGGTTGACATTACAGAAGGTGTACTTAATCTTGCCTTTAGTTTCTTTGTGTACACCATTGCTGTGTTTCTACCCCAGACAGCAACTAAGTACTGCACAGCTGCTCACTTATTCACTCCCTGAATGGTAGGGAGGAGAATCAGAAAAAAAACCCCAGCCTCTTAATTTGAGATAAAAACAGTTTAATAACTGAAACAAAATGAAATATTAATATTATTAATAACAACAATGAAAATAGTATATAGAGAGAGGAATAAACTCCAAGAAAAAAGAAGAGATCTATAAGAAAATTGCTCACCATCCCTGACCTTTGCTAGCCCGTCCCTGAACTGTGACTGGCAGCCCTTCCTGGATAGCTCTCTCAGTTTATATACTGGGCCTGACATGTCATGGTATGGAAGATCCCTTTGGACAGGTTTTTTTTGGGGTGTTTTTTTGTTGTTGTTGTTGTTTTTTTGTTCTGTTTTGTTTGTTTTTTGGTTTTTGTTCTGGTTTGGTTTGGGTTGTTTGTTTGTTTGTTTTGGTGGTTTTTTGGGTTGGGTTTTTTTTTTTTTTTTGGTCACCTTTCCTAGCAATGCTCTGTCTTGGCTTATTTTGCACTTGCTTAATGGCAGATCATGTGATAGTGAAAAATCCTTGATATAGGGTAAGCACAACTCAGCAATAAGCAGAACACCAGTGCGTTATCATCATTCTTCTCATGCCACCTCCAAAAAACAATGCTGTACCAGCTACTAAGAAGAAAATTAACTCTATTCCAGCTGAAAAGAGGGCAATCATATACCTGTATGCACGTTATATCAGCCCAACTTCTGAAAGGCTGAAAGGAGGAATTCCCTAAGCTGAAAAGGTCCCAGAGTCATAAGCAGGTTCAGAAGTGAGTGCTGGTGTGTGTCTATGGGCTATGTGTTGAAGGCATTGCGAACTCACCGTGCTTCAATGCACTCTCTAAACCCTGATAAGGGCAATAGGCTCTGTTGAAGGTTTCTGTCATCCCTTTTGATGGTGTAGGATGAAAAGCAGACAATCTCTAACTGAAAAAAAAAACCCTACCACCAAAAAAACAAACAAAACCTGGAAGTAACAATGAATTTTCCATATAGAGAGAAGTTTCAACTAAATCTCTGATAGTTACAGAGCACCAACTGCCCAAAACAAAATTTTCATGGGAACTGCAAGCACGCTTTCAGTTTGACAATCATCATAATTTAAAAAGTATTTATAAGCACATTCCTGCATGTTCTTTGAAAAATACAGCACAATTTGTGTTTCTCAAGGGTTTTTTCACTGTATTTCAACAAATAATGACATTTAGAAAGCTCTTTTTTTGTAAAGTTTATTCTGTTACAAACCACATACTGTGGTTTCAAATGTTTTTTTGCATTAGATAGATTTATCATTGCAGTTATTTAGTTTTTTTGCAAATCAGACCCACAAAACATAAGAAGATCCAAAGTGTACATTTTACATTCATATGGTAGCTATGGCATGCAAGAAGCCCATGCTGTGTCAATGAGAGATAATACCCCTACACACTGCGCAGAAAGATGAATCCCCTGAAGTCTGAGCTGTAAGGTTTACGTGGGACAGGAATATGATGTTCTGGAATATTAACAAGATAAAATGGCAATTGGACATTTGATTCCCCAGAAGTAGACAACCTAAACAGAAGCAGCAGGAAATGAACTACAAGAGAAGCAGGGAATTTGTCCTTTGTTCCCATATGGCAGGCAATAGATGTCACAGCCCAGACTAACACATGAATTGTGAGATACTCTTACTTGTTCTTTTATTTGTCCAATGCTAAGGTTTCTAGCCATTTGTTGAGTTAAAATCACTGATGCCTTAAAAAATGTAAAAAACTGCATCAAGTCATTGGTGAACACAATTATATCATAAACAAAATTTAAATATATAACTACAACATTTTCCAGACTGCAAATTAAAGGTAAAACAATTATTATTGTCAGATAAATTTAATTTTTACCCATAACACTTTTTACATTTACTCTATTTATTTAATCTTTCTTCTTTATCCAAAAGATATCATCTAACTATAGAGGAATAAAGACATATATGTGAAATTATTTCTCTTGGTTCATACTGAAAGGAAAAAAAAATATATATACACATATGTTGAAGAAGAAAAAATAATCTGTGATTAGAAGTTCAAAATTAGTATGGTTCCAAAAATATTCTTCGAGATTACCAACCTATCAATATAGATAAATATTTATGAATTTACATATTTAAGAACTGCATACATATGCAACATGATAAACAACTAACAAATTAGAAAAATAAATATATTGCCTTTGTCTGTTCCCTCCATATGTTCTTTCCAAAACCTGGTATAAGTACCTCTGTCTAAAAATATATAAANAAAACATATCTGGTGGGCTTTTTTTTTTGTTTGTTTGTTTGTTACTTTGTTTTTGATTAAAAAAAACAAAACAAAACAAAACCACAAAAAAACCCCAAGCAACAAATAAATGAGAAAAATATTAGCTCAGTGATCAACATGTTAACACTTTTGAATGGAAAACCTGTTCCCCACTGTCTGCATATTGGTTTCAGTGTACTTAGAAAATACTTTCCACAAAACTACTGCTGGTGGCATATAAGCATGCTAAAAAATAAATATTACCAGAGCAGATTTTCTTGCTCTATAAGTGGGGATACACAGACAAAAATTAATCTTCATATAGCATCACGTGTTCAGTTTCCTGAAATTTATTACTGACATATTTAGGTAAATGCAACAGCAGCTGTAGAAGGGATGAGATCCAGTCACCCCGATACTACATCCTGTAGCGTGCTGTGGATATGTAGGGCACAGGCCTGGAGACAATGCAGTAGAAGTAAAATGAGTGTTCAGTAGTCTTCAGTCCAGGGAAAGGATGCAATTGATAATATTGCTAATATTCGAGGTCTTCTCTCTGTCAGGTCTGAAGTAAGCTGTAAATACCTATGTATCAATGCAGTGTGGGTATTGTGTAAGCTGCTGAAAGGATAAAGTGTCCTACATCAATATATGCATCTGTGCTGTGACAGAAGCATATTCATGTTAATAAATTGTTGCTTTTCACATTTATCTTCTCCTAAATATTGATAATTCAAGCACAATGAAGGAAGCCTAACTGCAAGTGTGCCTAGGAATAAATTACATACACACACTCCCAAAGAAATATTGAATCATTTGAAAAACACCAGCCAGAGTCACTTTATTTCATCATGTTCAGGGGATAGGCTTTCTTTATAACATTAAATATAGGAACAAATTTTTATAAATAATGTTGTAAAATATTGGAAGTTTCGTCAGTTGTCTTTGTCTTTATTCTAGATTCCAGGATTTGAGGGGTTATATGTCACAAGAGTTTACTTTTCCTCCTGTTGTCTAGGCCCCGAGTCTGCCTGCTGTTATACCTGCAATATCATGCTTTTCTGAGTGTTAACACTTTTTCTAGTCCTTCATCTGATTTCCCCAAGATTATGTTGCTCTTCGTGAAAAGAAAAAAAAAAAGGCCAAACCCAAACTATTTATGAATACTTGCTAGGAAAAGCAAAATAAGCCCAAACGTGGAGATTTGAAGTGTTTTGAATCGTGTAAACTCTTACTCATTATAGTGTTTCTGAGTCACTGACCCGTGTTGGATACTGCATGTTGAGATATGATTTTATTGTACATGCCACACACAAAAGCATGACCTTTAAACTCCTTTCTTTCTACATTATTAACTGACAACGGGGCTTCGGGTCTGCTGCTACAAAGTGGGTTTTAGGACAGGAGAGGATAAGAATGACATTGTCTGCTGCTGTCCTTGGAAAGAGCCTATCATCCTGACAGAAGAAAGACCTACTGATACAAAGCTTTTACTCCTTCTCTACAGTCAATACCCGAGTAACTAGTCACACTAATCAACTCAGAAATACAATTCAAATACATTCCCACAGAAATACAATTCAAATACATTCCCACAAAATACAAAAGCTTATTACTTATTCCAAGAGGTTTATGTAAAGGGGAGAATACAAATATTCATATTTTTTTAAAAAATATTCAAGACAGAAATTTATCTACTCATCCTATCCCTACTTTTGTTGGTTTCACTCCACCAATAATTTATAATCTAGCTGGAGGAGAAATATTAGTCAAACATGCATCTATATTTTACATCATGACGATGTAGGGAGGGGTCTCCTTACCTGCCTTTACAGACTCTGTGACTGATATGCATGAGATATGTACATTTGGTAAACTGGGTTTCTGAACATCTATAAGATGCCTTTTAAAGTCCTGACCCAAGGGCAGAAATTTGTTTTAAAATTACTGCAGTGAAACTAGCTAAAAGCTCAGAAAAAGGAAGCAACAGAAAAAAATAATTTATGAGTATTTTCTAGTAAAATGCATCATGTATCCAAGATGCTTTGCAAGGAGGAGATGTTATCTTTTGTCAAACTGACGAAAAAGGAGCAAATAATGCCACAAACCTTTAGCTGATGAGAGTACACGTCCTTGAAAAATGTTATTTTCAAAGATCAGCAAATCAATATATACAAGAAAAACTGCATATACCCATAATATTGCAGGCTTTCTGCTTATTTTTAACTGGAAAATTGAAACATATTTTAAATTTATTTTAATTCTGGTATATGGGTGCTGTACTAACAAGGTTTTTTTCTTAGAAGAAGCTTCCAAGTGAAGCATCAACACAAATGTGATTGTGATAACCCAAACTCAAGCCTTAATTTTCTAATTTTGTACAATTAATTCAGTGGATGGTTTCTTAGTAAAAGCTGAAGAACAGTTAGCCTGATTTTAACAGCTAGGTGTTTGGCTGGAGTAAATATTTGACTTTGATGACTCTATTGACATGTCTTGATTCACTCTTGATTTATGGATAAGTAAGTTAGATCTCACTACAAACTAAAAAAGAAGTATTCTAAAAAGTTTATTTATACACTCAGGAATGGGGTGGGTGTAATTAATCTTAATTAACTTTGGGCATAAGGCTAATCATTCTACAGATTCTCTAGAATAGTAAGAGTAGTGTAAGCTCTCCACTGGCCTTAGAAAGCATCTGTTTTTCTTCAAAGATTATTCAGAAAGTCCAAACTGAAAAGTATCATAATGTAAGCATCTTAGATGCCTAAATTTAAATGATACTTTTTTTCACATAATAAAAATGAAGGAATACTTTGATGCTGTCACTCAGTCTTCCACCTGGATGTTTATTGGATGCTTATAAATACAGATACTCATCTCTGAACCTGTCTCTTTATTCTCTATATGTGTTAAGATTGTAATTCAAGCTGTGAAATAAGGGCTATTCACTGTAGAATTCATTCACTTAAAATAATGTGGGTTAAGCAATGAGACTTTTTGGACAAGGTAAAAAGAGCTCTGACTTTGAGAACAAACCCTGTGAGGTATGAAAAAAAACCAAAAAACAACAAAACCAACAAAAAAAACCCATTCGTAATAGAAGAGACTTGTTATGTCATTTAGATACTCTTCTCAGTTAAACAGTGTTCCCAGTGATTCAAACTATGTGTAATTTTAAATATCTTATGCAGACATTGAAGCAATGAATAATCCAAACATTTGAATTTTATTGGTATTTTGGGAAGATTGTCTCTGCTAATTGTATACTATAATTATCTTAGATAGAATTTACAGAAATGAAGCTGGAAAAAAATAAGTTTTCTTTCTTTTTAGATTTTTTTTCCACTGAGGAACAGATATAGCCTGTATTTCCTCTGAATGTCATTAAATTACACACACATAGTCCTTAGAATGACCAAGGGAATACACTTCATCTGCATTCTATAGTCATGGAAAATTTTAATTACTTTGCTTCTCTTAATATATTTTTATTACTTTCATAAGGATCAAAGAGCATCCTCTGTTGGCTAATACAACACCTGATCCTGTTGTGCTTCTTGCTTACTATTGCCTTGTGAATATGGTAATTGACAGTGTTATGAAAGGGTGTGGGTTCAATTCCTGTAGAGGATTTGCTTTCTTTAAAATTTCTTTTATTAACATCTACCTTCTTCTTACTGGGATGTGACTAAATTAAAATTTTAAGTTTAAATTATTTTTCTCATATTTCTAATTGCTTCTAATCCAGGAGTCTGGGAGCATGAAAACAGTAAAGAAGACCTTAGAATAACAAAAGAAATATCTGGGCAAATTTTTCTAGTTTTATACAAGATATAGTCCTATTATTTTGAAAGAGAGTCCTTTAAATTCTGACTTAAACTTCTAAAGGAAGATTATAATTTGATCTGCACTTTGAGCTGAATAAGATGTGGGTCCTATCTTATGATTAAGGATGGTATTAATAATGGCAAATAGAATAGCTGTAAAGGAATAACTCTTGTTTGAGACAGAGCATGCCTTGTACTGGATAACAGAGATCAGCACTTTTCTGTGAGTTCAAGATAAAATGTAGGAAAGGATTACCTTAAGCCATTGTGAATTAATTCTGGATGGTCAAGGTCATTCATGATTATCTGGAGGGTTTCATGATTATTCTTTTACATAGGCCTAGGTATTATCAATTTCAATGCTCCTTCTTCTAGGCCAAAAGTTAAAGTCTTGAAAAGGCCTCTCAGGTGTGTAAGCAGCAGCATTTACCTACTTTCACGAGTAAATCTGTTGTATCATCATATCTCACAAAAGGCATTTCAGAAACAAATTATCATTCAAACTGCTTCACCTCAAAAAATATATTGTAGAATCAAAAAGATTCAGAGAAAAGGAGACAAAAGTTAATGGAATCACTTTCATTTAGCTAAAACAAAGTCAGACTGCAAAACTCCTTACCAGAGGATGCCTTAGATGTTTAAAAAACAAAACAAAACAAACCACCCAACCAAACAAAAACCCCTAAAAACCTCTAAGAGAACTAGAATGTATTATTAGATGGCAAGGTCAAAAAAGCTTACCAAACTTATGGGAACTTATAGGACCTAGGGATCCAGGTGTATGTGAGTTGAGATTTTTGGTATTTGATATAATTTTGATATAGTCCAACTCCATAACCTTGACTCAAACATGAAAACTGCCAAGTTGTGAAAAAGGACTGTGAAAAAGTACATATCATACAGCTACGTACGATGAGAGAGCTAAGATTGCTGATACAGGGATAGTTAGCAGTTCAAGGGTTGGAGAGGAAAAATACTGAAGGGAAAATATATAAAACCTTAAGAAAAAAACCCCAAGCAGTGAGTCAGAAGACAGCAGCTCAGCAGCAATGTGTATCAGTCCATTCAAAGGTGCAGTGGAGGCCAACCTTCCTGACCTCTCCAACAGCTGAGAAGCCTGCAAAGAGCCTCCAGCTACATTATCAGAGATGGTGAGCACATTGTTAGTTAGCTGAGTAACTCCTTTGACCTAAGTATCTATCTTGTGTGCTACTGTTTGATATTTACCTTATACTTCTGACTTGTGTCTAAAGAAACCTTGTGGAATCTCTGTATGAAGTGAAGGTGCCCAGAAAAGATGACTAAGAGGGGCTGGGCTACATTATCTTTTGAGAGATGCATTCTGTAGGGCAATACGTCTTATTTGATCCTTTGGATGTTGACTTTCCTCATGTGCTAATTAATTCATGGAAATTGCTGTTTTAATACAAAAAAAAAAGAAAAGAAATAAACAAAACACTTAATTTTAAATTTTACTTATCTAGACTATGTTATAGGTCTTCTTTCATGTCCACCTCAGTTGTAACAGAAAATTTTGCCTGATTTGTAATTAACATTATTAGTCTTCTCTCAATCCTGATAAATGTCATGAGCTCAGAATCCGACATGTTCCAATGCAAATTAATGTTAATTTTCACCTCATTGCCTACAATAGGATGCAATTATTTTGCAATTGCAAATACGGTTTGAAAAAGCAATGACTATTGAATTGTTTGAGCCATAACTCTAAAGTTATTTCATAGCCTGTCTTTCTTTTAATGACAGGAACTGTTCTTATCAGTAAAATATTTCAAGGCATTTTTAGTTTTTTTATTTTAGCAGCTACTTTTGATCACCACATGCAGTATTACAGAATCCTTCTAGAAACGCAGCAAATAGCTTTTTTCTGAGAAGTCTCATTTCATGTTTAGATCAATATTCATTAGATTATGCTCTTTTTTTTTTTTTCTATTTAGACATTACCACTGGGAGATATTCTGAGAAAAAGCAGTTTGTACTGTCATATGTGTATTGTATTTTAAATATATTGGCAATTTTGATGATACTTACAGCAAAATTTTAGCATGAGATATTGACGAGTGCATATATTAGCATTTTCCCTTCATGCATAGTTTTGTACTAGCACAATTATTCAGAACATCTTCACTAATATGTGTTAGCTAATTATGATATTTGGAGGATAATTGTTACTCTATTATCTGTTGCCTCTTTTTTAAAAATAGAGATACATAAAATAATTACACGAGCAAGTATTGGCTGCTCAACTGTGTCATGCTCCATCCTTAGAGTTGGTTCAAAGAGAGTTCTGAAAGGTTAGATGAGCATATGTACATGTGTTTTAACCTTGATGAACCATGCACCATACTATAGTGTTAGACATATCAATACAATTATTGATTCTGATTATCACTGATGGTTTATAATGGTTATTCAGAAAATCTCTTTGGCCTTTGACTCAACAATGCAAATCAACCCCTACTTCACTGTTCTCAGTCAAAGTTGCATTACTTCAGGACAGAATGCTCCACTGTAACTACCAGTAAATCACTGAGTTTTAAGAATCTGCTTGTCCCAAGGTTCCCTATCGATCACAAAAACACTTGAGGCTCGCTGGTGAGTTTGGTAAGACAGTACTGATCTATATGACATCCTCAATTATTGCTTAGAGTTCCAGGTTCAGAAGTGTGAGATGAATTCTGTTTTTCTTAGGCCAATTTTCTTTCCACTCACAACATTTTATTTTTTGTATAGAATATAGAGTTTCAATTAACCACAGTTATAGCTTTAGGCTTTATCTCTAAAACAGTCTAAATAATTAAAGATTTAGCAACTCTCCTTGGAGAGTTTCAGCTGGGATAGAGTTAATTTTTTACTTAGTAGCTGCTGCAGGGTTGTGTTTTGGATTTAGTATGAGAATAATAACACACCAGTGTGTTTGTTGTTCCTGAGCAGTGCTCAAGGGCTTAAGTCAAAGGCTTTTCAGTTTTCCATGCTCTGCTGGTGAGCAGGTGCACAAGTTGTGAGAGATCATTACCAGGACAGGTGACCTGAACTGGCCAAATGGATATTCTCTGTACCATGAATGCCCAGTATATAAACCAGGGGGAAGTAGGTCAGAGGGGACCAATCATTGCTTGGGGACAGGTTAAGCACTGGTCTCAGCAGATGGGGAGCAAATACATTGTACATCACTTGTTTTTCCTTGGGGTTTTATTCCTCTTCTCTGCTCTTTGTTTTAATACTATTGCTACTACTACTACCACCAATAATAATAATATTTTATTATTATATTTATTATTATATTTATTTCAATTATCAAACTCCTCTTACCTGAACACATCCCACCTGGGGGCCAGTGAACAAGCATCTGCATGCTATTTAATTATGTCTGGGTTTAAACCATTACACAAATTCAGAAGTGTCACAGTGTATTTCGCTGTCTTCTGCATTCCATATCAGTTATATTAGAAAAACTTTATAATTTTATTCTGAGGAATGAAAAGCAGTGGATCTGAAGCCAGTAGAGCCCAGTCAAGAGTTGGTAAACTGAATCATAATATACTTATTTTGAATGAAATTAACTGCTTTTTACAAGCAAGTTCATTGTAGAAATGCATTGACTTACAAGAGGAAAACTAAGCTGCTCAGCAAAGTCACTTCTACTGATTATTCTTTAATATTTTTACTTGACCTTTCTTGTGATTCTGTAACTTGCGTGTTTAACATGAAAGTGTACTCCTCCCATTTAAATTTTTCTGAGGTTTGATTCCTAATTTATCTTTAGGTTTACTCATCCCTTCTTTTACTTTATTTTGGCTTTGACAGATCTTTGGTTCTTTAGCCTCCTTATAGGTGTGTTTAAATTTCTGAATATTTTAGCACAAGGTAATTTAATTTCTGAGTTGGTTCAAAGAGCTCCTAAATCTTCCCTATTTTCTTTTTTTTTATATTCTTAATCCTCTAGAGCTTTCTCAAAAGAGTGTTCTGTGTGAACTGGATTTTCAAGGTGCTATTTTTCTTTTCCATTATCACCTAATAAAGCCTAGAACTGTTCTGCATCCAGGGCTCTCACTTGGGGTATTGAAGATCCACTTGTAATTCAGCTCTACCTGATTAGAGTATTCAGTATTAATCTCATGGGTACGTATCATCTCTCAGATTATTAGTATCTCTTATCTTGAGACAGTTGAATTTTCTCTGAACAAGTGTTTGATGATTTAGAAAAAGTAAACAAGTAATTTAACAGCCAGCTTGGAAGAATCTTATTAAAACCCTCAACGACATTGTAATAAGTGGGCTGCTGACAATATAAACGTCAATATAAAATCATCCTTTCAAAATATTTCATACTTCATATATTTTAATATTATGCTTGGTTTATGACTGCAGTGATTATTATTAACATTAATTAATAATATTGACATTACTACTGGTAATACAGATATTATTCACAGTATTCTGAATTTTCTTGAGGAATTCTGAGATGAAACAGGTTAGAAAACTGGTTCTGTCTATTTTGGAACTATAGAAATAAAAGGAACATAAAGAATGTCTAGGAAGCAGGAAAATAAGCTTTTAGAATTGTTGATAATGGACTCCTGATAAAGTGAGTTTCATGGGTGAGTTACAAAAAATAGTTAAAAGTTGGGAAACTGAGACATGGATCAAACTCACATATATTCACGCATCACATACTCAAATTTTGAGGTGACACAGAATAGTAAAGTGATTAGATAACTATGGTATGTGACATTAAGGATTAAATAAAATCCTTATATAACTCTACCTTTTGATACATCTGTAAACACAGAATAACATCTGAGATATTGACATTTGTTTCACTACATAAATATAGTACATATTTAGAGAGAACATTTTATTTTAGGTCAAATATTACAACACAGAAGCTGAGAAAATTGCACTTTAAGAATATAATGCTCTATAATATATAATTCCCTGTGGTTTTCAGTGGAAAACACCTATCATACCTGAAAAGTAATAAAAAAGTTGAATTTCTTTCACCTACAAGTATATTGTTTGTGACCACAATGCTGATTGACACTGTCCAGAAAGAACATTTAATGATATAATCATAATCTGAAATGAGTAAAACAATCAGATCAAAACTGTAGAAAATAAAATTTGAAACAAAATATTATCTCCTATAACAAATCATACTTTAAAATTGTATGATAAATATTTAAATACAGTGTATTTTTCTCACATTTTTCATTTTCAGTGATTAGAATTACTATCTGTTGTCATTTACAACAAATAGTGAAATTATATAGAGTTACTTNGATCATTACCAGGACAGGTGACCTGAACTGGCCAAATGGATATTCTCTGTACCATGAATGCCCAGTATATAAACCAGGGGGAAGTAGGTCAGAGGGGACCAATCATTGCTTGGGGACAGGTTAAGCACTGGTCTCAGCAGATGGGGAGCAAATACATTGTACATCACTTGTTTTTCCTTGGGGTTTTATTCCTGTTCTCTGCTCTTTGTTTTAATACTATTGCTACTACTACCACCACCAATAATAACAATATTTTATTATTA
>VYXD01001346.1:50529-70339 GCA_013397195.1 Hylia prasina
TTTTTTCTGATTTCAGATGAAACAAAGTTAAATAACCTTTTATTACCCAAACAAATGCCAGCTAGTCCCCAAAGACAATCAAGCTGATTTTTATCAGGAATACTTCCATTATCTGAATTATCTTTCAGCCATGAAAAACATCCAGTTAATGTACACAATAATTTAACACAAGTTAGTATAAATAAACACTTAAATAAAAATCTTTAATTAATAATTTACAGATTGAAGAAACATATTATAGATCTGGGAATAGGAAAGAAACATCAGGTTAAACCTGAACCAAAGTAATCTTTTACGAAAAGAAGTGCTATATTGGAGAAAAAGAATAATGCATTTTACAGTAGAAAGGTTAGAATAAAGACAATGAAAGATTCAGAGAACTAGAGAGAGAAAGGTGGCTTAGACAATTGCCAGTGAAGGTAGACGGCACATGGGAAGGGTTTGCCAAAGGAATAAATGCAAATGAAAAAAGTTAAAAGTGGAGAAGAGATTGAGATAATGGGGGGATGTGACCCATGGAATAAGTGGAGGACCATGTACTAGATTGTGCAGATTAGCACTGCTCTGGAAAAAAGGAAGATAAAAGAAATGTACTTTGAGGTGCCTATATTCAAGATGTCTACAGTGATGAAACCAGAAAAGGGTGGAACTGAACACAATATCTGAGGTAGCCTGAAGGAGAAAATTAATCAACCAAGGTGGTTTTGAAATTAAAGACGGTCATTGGGTTGAAACCCTTATACTGCAGGCATTAAATGCACTCAAACACTCATGAACCAGAAATAACTTAGAATTTTCATAAACAGTGAATGAATTTGGGAATGCTAATGTAATTTTTAAGCAGTTTACTTTGGACATCCTCTTTGAACTTTTAAAAGGTGTTTAAGAGTATTTGTTCTGTTATTTTAAGGGGAAAAAAATGAAAAATCATCTATTTTACCAGTGTCACTTGTAACTCTAATAGCATTTGTTCCAAGAACCATAGAATTCGGGAGACATGAATGGTAAAAGTTGGTTGTGTTGTAAAGTGGTGTGGCTGGTTGTCAGGGCTGTGGCTATGTGCACACACATCTGCTGCACTCAGGCCATTCATTCCCCAGCTGGTCCACAAACTCATTAGTTATTCATCTGCATAGCCAAGATAGTGGGATGATGAGTGATGGTCTGCCCCATGAGGAGGCTGAAATGCTGGCTGCCTTGCAACAGAGCATTGGATTAGCTGGTGCAAGAGCTCTCCAGGTAGGAATTCTGGACTGACTTGAAGATATCCTCAGGCAGGACCTGCAATGCCTACACTGAATTATATATTTCAATGTGTTGATTTAAATTCTGGGGGAAAAAATGGACTTTCTGGGGACTCCTAGAAAGGTTATTGCTGCAGGACTGACCAAATCCTACATAGATAAGACCTTTACAAATATAAAATGGTCGAGTAAGACAAGATTTTGCAATAATTAGCTCATTGGTGTGTGGCTTAAGTCAAAAGCAGTGGGACAGATTGTGTCTGAGCTGGAGTGCTCGTGTAGGAGCACAAACCAGCTGGTTATGGGAACCTGAGAACTGAGTTTAACAGCACGGTGGGGAATCTCACCCAATCCAGCTGAACACATCACTGTAAGAACCCTTGCAAAGGAAATTTTTACCATCTAGACAGTGACTGAGAATTCAGGTCAGAGTACTCGATTACTTGTATGAGCATTTCCTTTTTGCAAGATCTCAAAAAATTCAGGATTTTTGAGAAAATTATCTGTGGTTGTGGTTGCAGCAATTTCTAATTAAGGGGAGGTAAAAAATCCCAGATACCTATATCTTCTGAGTATAATAAACAGTATGGTTGAAAAAGACAGATTTCTCTACCCCCCCAAGCCCAAAGAAAATTGGAATTTACAGCTTTCAAATACTGTTGCTTAATTATTTTTGCTTTTTCTCCTAAAAGAGACAGCTTTATATTTAAGCTCTTGCATCACTTTCATTATTTAAAATAATAATCAGTTGAAACCCTTTCATGTGTAAGTATGATTACTGCTGTTATTATTAAAGTGTAAAAAACAAAGAGAAAAACATCAATTAAACGGTATTTGTGAATGAATGTACTATTTGCACCACTAGGTATTTTTTATTCTAAGACTAAGTTAATTCATTTAAAGATTTTCATATAGGTGCCTGAGTCAGGTGGAATATTTACAGTGTATGAAGCAATGTTTTGTAGTTTATGTTTTTATAATATAATTCGTTAAATCATTCCACTTACCCTGGGAAGATAACTACTTTTTTTGCAAAGAGCTAGGACTTTGAAGAGAAGATGATGCTAATAATTCTGGGAAAATTCCTTTAAAAACTTTGGAACTGTAGAAGATCCTCAGGCAGATAGTCTCACTGTTAAAGTATCACAGTAAATTGTTTAACAAGAAAAGAGAAGATCTACATAAGACACCTGGATGTAACAAACTGTCCTCAGGGTAAAAAAAGGGTGAGAAAAATGTTTTGTGCTTCTCTGCTGTCAGAAAACAATTGAGAGGTCAACACATTTGTTGAAGAATCTACTTGTCAGTAGCATATGCACGTCCCATCAAGAGGAAGGGACTGGAATAGTCCCTCCTATACACTATTTGAATTGTGCTCTTGAGATATGACTTTCTCCTTAGTTTGACTCTGAATTTTCATAGGCATTGAAATGACAATTGTTGCTTCAAATCTTAGACATCATTAATTTAAGGGAGTAGACCTACAAAGCTTTTCAATGTTAAAACGCTCTGCTTTACCAGTAGAATATGAACAGCACCTGTTTTCATCCACTTTCTCCTGTTTTGTTTTTTGTTTTTTGTTTTTTTCCCCCTGTGGATGAATAAAATGCAGTTGAATTGAATTTTAAAATATTTATACCAAATGTAATTACTCAGCTGCGCAATCTTATGGATATCCCATCAATGACTTCTAAAAAAAATAAAATATGTTGGTGTCTTCATTAGGCAAAACTGGTTTGGAAAATGAAATGTAATATTGTATTTTTTTAAATGTTACTGTCATAATAAAGTTCAAATGAGTAAGTCAAGTAGAAAATGTAATAGTAGCTGGAAAATAAATGTTAAG
The DNA here is from genome assembly GCA_013397195.1 of Hylia prasina. NCBI lineage: Eukaryota > Metazoa > Chordata > Aves > Passeriformes > Sylviidae > Hylia > Hylia prasina. The sequence goes on from VYXD01001346.1 coordinate 53,620, forward strand.
TGGATTTGATTTGAATATACATAGGAATTCCAAACTTTTTACAAGTGCTTAACAATGAAAAGAAGAATGTGATGGAAGTACTGTCTTTAATCAACTTTAGTGTAAAGATAATTTGTATCATGTTCTGTAATTTTACAATACAGTTAGTAATACAGTTAGTAATACAATACAGTTAGTAATAATCTTATGGCTTATTTCTAAAACTATCCAATCTATGTAAAAAAGCAATAAAGTTTTCAGGTTTTTAAATGTAAGGGAGTTACAAAAATACATATGAAACTGAGGTTTGATTCATCCTTGCTTTTCATCTTGAAGATACCTAGAATGAGGTTTCTAAACTCAGTTATTCCTTGCACTAGTCCAAGAAACTACCAAGAACTTCATATCATGACAAAGGAAAATAAACCCTTTTTTGACTCCTCTCCTACATCTCCTCTTTCAATCACTCCTCTTCTCGCTGCCCTAATTTATGGGGATGGGAAGGCACAGTTGAATAACTTTGATGCACCGCATCTCATGATGAAACGAATCTCGGCTAAAAACGAGTCAAGATTTTACCTTAAAAGAAACTTATGTAAAAAAAAAAAAAAAAAAAAAAAAGAGTAGGATATCAGTAGAGGTATAGCTTAATTTATTTTTATCTGTTTTATTGAAGGTCTTGAAGTTCAAACATTTTCAGGCAAAAGTAAAAAATGTTCTCATTTTCAAAATTGTTATGAATGAATGAAAATATTTTGGTTTGTACATAATTAAATCTTTTTGTCTCAAAACAAGATTTTTTTGCAATGTTTTCCTTTTTTTATAATTCTAGAAAAATTTGTAAATGAGGCAATAGTTCAAAATGAAAAATAAAAGTGTTGAGAAAATATAGCAATTAGCTTTTGGCTGTTTCCTCCTCTAATTTTGTTTTGTCAAATTAGGTAGAAATGGCACGATTTCACTAGCTTGTATTAATCTCATCTATAAATTTAGTAAAAGAGTTCAAAATTCTTAATGAAAAATACTGCAGTTTTCACTACTTAATAGATAAAGTGTTTCTCTTTCTAATGCCATATTAGAAATGACTTCTTAGAATCAAGCAAGAGATTTAACAAACATATATCTAAAAATGCAGAAAAGCATTTAGGCAGTAAACTCATTTTACTGCTAGATCATCATGGTTTGTCCTTACTCAAGCATGTAGAAATACTGATTGTTTACTATACTTATGAAGCATTAGTCAATGAAGAAATCATAATATCTAAGTAAGTGGATTAAATAACTATTAATGAAATTGTTACTGATTTTACACACATGCTTAGCTATATAGCCCATTTTTTTAAAAAATGTTATTCCTAGTTTTAGCGGTATTATTAATTTAGTGACATATCCATCAGCAAAGATAAAATCCATCTATTCTGTTCTATTTCTATTTTTATATCACCTTCATAACTGTAATAATGAGCAGCTTTCATTGGTGCCTAAAGTATCATTACTAATATTTTTCCCGTGAGTTTTACTCTCTCTCCTTTCCCTCTTTCTAGATAATGATTATTGTGATTTAAGATTTTTTTAGACTAAAATGCAATACATCCTTGACTAATTATGCACCAAATGATGATTAGTTGTTTAACTCCTGTAGATCTTTGGAGTTTTGGCTTGTAGCAGACATAGCAATGTCAATTCTCTTTATGAGTATTAGCCTTGTAACTGCAAAATTCATTGATATTTTCAAACAGAGCAGCCACAACAGTAGTTTTATTAAAGCTCTTTTTCAGCTGGATTATTTGTAGTCTTAGTAAGAACTGCTAATCCAGAGGTTCACCCAAAGATTTCTGTATGAACCCAGACTAAAACTGCTTTAAAACTAGCAAGAAAATATATCAAGCATTCCTACAGGAAGGCTGTCGATCCATTCATGTAATTATTTCTCCTTTTTTGTTCAGATTTAATTCAAACACATACCAAAAACAAAAACAAAACAAAACAAAACAAAACAAAACAAAACAAACAAACAAAAAAAGAGAGAGAAAAATAGTTAAAAGTTTGAGATCAAGCTTATACTCTGTTATCAAATGTGTACAAATGAGACAGGAAAATGCACACAAGTCTGAATGTGTCAGTGTTGTGCAATTCCCCTAAAAGAGCAATAATAACACTGAAATGTTAGCAAGACCCGTGCTGAGCTGAAACATGAAGCAATGAGAGCTGAATTTCAGAAAGCCTTCAGTGACATGGCAGCTTTGTTAATGCCAGTAGTACAGGCAACAGGTCAGATGCCAGTTCACTAAATCCTGATGTTCGGAGAAAGCAGCCCTCGGTGATGCCCTTTCCTCTGGAGATACACCTGATAGCTGCTGCAAAGGGTCAGGTTAGAGGTAAGGTGGAAGAGTCAGATGATTTTCTTCTATAAAGAGGAAATAGAAATAGGACCAAACCCCAAAATGAGAATACAGATATCACTTAAGTTAGCTTATTTGATGCAATTAAAGGAAATGTCAATGCCCCTCTTTAATAGAAATAGTTAAATGGTTTAGCTCAAATACCTGGAATAGCTTAAAGTACTCTAGAAACTCATGCATTAAAAGGACATCAACTCACAATTTTTTTTACAGAGATATATAAAGAAAATAAGGCAGAATGCAATAAATAACTGTATTGGATTCCTGACACAAAAGGAAATAGAGACAGGTTTTTGTCTGAATTGACAAGTGGCCTTTGGTTTTGTAAACACAACTTTGCTCTTTCTAATAAATGTGTCTAAAAATCTCATTATGTCTGAAAATCATATCACTCAGCCTAACCGATTTTGAAATTTGGAAAGAAATCTCCCATCTTCAAAATTACCAACATCAGGCTTTTTACCTTTTGATATTATTTACACGCACAATAAATTGAAGATGTAACTATTTGCAGATGAATAATAATTTACAAGATAAAAACCTGAAGATTTTAATTGGACTGAACAGTCTATGTGGAGTTTGTATACTACCTGAAAAGGAGAAAGTAAGGAAGAAAGAATAGACTAGTGATGACTATGATAATAACAACTGTAAGATAAGATTATATTGACAGATTTGTTTTATCTCTTTACATATTCAAGATCTGATTCCTTTAGTTCTTTCAAGATCACACTGAATTTGTTATAAAGGCTTCTCATGGTAAAATCCAAGCCTGACAATGTTTAGGACAGATTTTTTAGGGAAGATGGATCTGGAGATACCTGTCTTGGCTTTGAATCTGGGGAGCCAAATATGCAGATAACTGTACAACAATGACTATTCATTTGCTCGTTCAATTACCAAGTAAGGTACTGCTTTTGCCACTAACAGAATTAAGGAAAACATATTTAAAATCAACGTCACACCTCCACATTTAGAAGATGCTTTCTTTTAGTGGTGGTAAAAAATGAAATGTTTGAGAATGTTGCTGAATCTTCCTATCTATGGATAACTACCTCTTAATGTTTTACCTATGGAAGGAAAAGAACCAAAACCCAGTAAAACAATGAGAGTTGAAAATCACATTTTTTATATTTACATAAATATTTAAAAATAAACCACAAAGGTATAGGAGATTATTTTTTTTTTCCACAGGGATGTATTCTAAATTTTTGCATAGAAGATGAGTATTACACCTTCAGAAGGTAATTGGTGTTTATATGAGTAATAATGTCTTCACTAGACTGTGCTGGAAAAGCTGTTTGACAGAGAATTTTACTTGATGGGTCAGTAAGTAAAGGTAGATAGATCTTATCCTTGATTCTTGCTTTACATGCAGTCTTAGAGAGGCTGAATGAAGAGAGATATCTCAGTGAGCACTAGGCATGCACTTGGAACCGTGCTGATGTTATGAGTAGGATTAATTTGACTGTCAAGTGGACTAGATTGCTTTTATAGTTAATAGACTGGTACATTTTGCACTGTAAATACCTGAAAAGAGATGAATCTCTTTTCACTGATTTTGTAGGACAGTTAAATATACAGCACAAAGGCAGTATGGAACACATCAAAGAAATAATTCCACTAATATTTTAGCACATCTGGAACACAAAATGCAATTCTTTTCAGAGCTAATTCACATATGCTTCCTATGACAGGCTAGTGAGCAATTTAAGGTTGCACACAAATTTTCCTTAAAAGCATTGAACTATACTTTAGGAAATTCACTTTTATCACATAAAATTACTGAGCTATTGCAGACAACATATCCTTTCATTTAACTGTTAAGTGTCCAACTGAGCCTGTAGTGACCTCAATATACCAAAATGGGTGCTTTATGATGTCACAATCTATTATGATCTTAAGTACAAGAGACATCTTTGTAATTGGAATCACTTTGGGGTTTTTTTTAGCCGAACACTTTAAATTTTCATTCTACTGCAAGATATGCATCACATTTGTTCTCACAATTTCACATACTCTCGGTTTATGTCTTAAATAATCAATATGATCACCTCAGTATAACTTAATGCATATTGTACCACAGAATTGGTAGGTTCTGAAATTGAGGTGTTTTCAGTTCACAACAATTTAACTACAGCTTCTTCTAGAAATTATAATGTATCTTTTCTTAGAGGCTACAAGTGATGAAGCACCTATCATTTGAAATTCTGAAATTATTTTCAGAATCTAATTAGAGTGACTTAAGAATTTTCTCCTTTTTTAAAAATCAATCTATTGAAACATTTTACTAGCCATAAGGTGAATCAGTAGATTAGAAAGAACAAACCTCGTGGATATTTACACCCTGCCTCAGAGCTTCCTATCTGTCTGAGCTTCATTGTGTTTGAAGCACTTGACTCTCAGTCCTTAGGACTGAAAATGTCCAGACACTTTGAGTGTGAGCAGAAATTTGGGAACATTTTCCCTTTCATGTGCCTGAAATGGTGCCCTCAGTAGTTCACAGTAAAATTCATAAAATAAACCTTGCCTTGCATAATTGTAAGAGTCAGTCTGGATACCTGCTGTGAAAATGCCTCACCTAAACTAGAAGAACTGAGGAAGACCTCCCTAGGGCTTCCCATAGACTAGGTTTCTCTAAAGGTGGAAACAGCTTGGTGACAAGCTGTTGGTCAATACAAGGTGTTGATCTTAGAAACTGCTTCTTTAAAAAACCAAACTGAACTACCCAAAACCACCAACAAATGCACATATTGCTTGAAACATATATTGAAATATATATATTCACTATATTTATAAGCCAAGACATCCATTAAAAATTTGAAAAAGAGACAGCTACACCCATGTATATGTTTTTTCCTTCATCATGAGGCAGTATTTAGAGAAAATAGGAAGAAGAAACATAATTTATCTTATTAAATAACAATCTCTCATCTGAAGAGATCCTCCAGGAACCTGGGCAGATGTTTGCAAAGCTGTAACATGATGGGATGTTGATGTTGGTGCCCCATCCCTGGAAGTGTTTAAAGCCAGGTTGGAGGATGCTCTGAGAAACCTGGTCTAGAGAAAGGTGTCCCTGTCCATGGCAGGGGTTTTGAAACTAAATCATTAAGGTCCCTTCCAACCCAGGCCATTCTATGATGGCTATTAGTTGTCACTAAAAAATTCCAAGCTACAAAGGTGCTGAAGAAATATTTGTCTAAATGTTTAATTAAAAAAAAAATTAATTGGAGCTATGAGTGCAAAGACTCAGTCAAGTAGACACAAAGGTGCACTCAGGAATTATGCTGGTAATTCTATAATTCTGCGAGTATTGAATGCCAAACTTAAAGAGCTGAATATTGCTTTTGATTACTCATAAAAATGCCTTTCGAGAAAAAAAAAAAATCATGTGTGACTAGACAATGGGAAAAAACCCCAAACCTGAAATCTAGGGCTCCATCACTATTGCCTTCTTTATGGAGTAAAAAGTATGGAGAATTTGGATGTGGAGATTACAGGGTGTTCAGTGTATAAAAAGATTTAAATTATGGGTACTGCTTCATGTGTTCCATCACATTTTATTTACTTACTTGGACACACATTAACTTACTTTTAATGTAGATATATACAGACCACTCAATTGCATCTCGCCACAAAAGATATCTCATCTCTACAAAATCTGTCACAGACTCTTTTTTGTTCAGACCAGATGCGTGTAAACTTCAGCCAAGCCTGTATTCATTATTTCATTTTCCACCAGTGAGATGAGATGTGAACAACAGTGTTGTTTACAACAATGGTTCAGGCACTGCTGGTGAAGAAGTACATCAACAAAGCCTGCCGACCCACCCACCCAAATCAACCAAAATAAATCAATAAACAACAAAACTCCACCAGATTTTGTCTTTTCAGGCTACAGCAGCAAGTAGTCAATTCCTTTCATCTTTTAAATTAGATGCAACTTGAGGGAAAAAGGAGTAGCTGAGCAAATTGTGAAGCACTTGAGTTTTTCAGCTTTGTTCTTTACAAAGGCTTCCTTTAATCTCATTTGAGGAAAAAGGTACTTTTTTTACTTGAAACTTCAAAGATACAATTTATTTTTGAGACCAAAAAATCAACATGCTCTTTCTAGTTGAACAGATTATTTTATCCTGATCTTCTCATCTGTTCCTTTTTTTTTTGTAATTTATCCATCTATTATTTTTCTTTAACTTCATACTTATTATCATATCCTGAAGTCTCATTCAGTTTCTTAGTGTTATATCTGGCTACACTTCCTGTGCTACTATTCCTTGAGTTGCTCAAGTCAGAACTGCAAACAAGTGTCCAATTAAGATGCTCCTTTTTTTCCCATGTGGCTAGTCCACTCATCTTCTATCACGTCACACATTATTCTTACAAGAAATTCCACTTAACCTGTGACATTCCTGTCATCCTCTGCCTCTGAACAGTTCAAGCTCTCTTGATGCTCTTGAATTCACTGTAAGACTGTTTTTCTTTTTTTCCTTTTCATTTTTCATCCTTCTTTCTTTTGTCCTCCTAAACATGGAGCATAATATTTAGTGAGGTTTTTTGTATGTACCCATGCTTATTTTATTTCATTAACTCCTGCGTCAAACACAGTGTGACTTTCTGCCTCAAGTAGCACTTCATTTTTTGGTCTATTAGTCATATATCTCGTAGACTAAAAAGCCATTCACACGTCACACGGTTCAGACTGGACAGTGTCCTTTAGTTTGATTTAGCAAAATTAAATATAGAACTCAAGTTGGTGATTTATTCCAAACCCTTATCTGAGCTTCCTTTAGCCTTCCTTGTCAGCCCAAAGAAAAAACTAATAGTATATGAAAAACTTGGTCCAATAAAATGACAGCAAGAAATTTAGGAGTGAGGAAGATAATTTATTTAGGTTTTTAAAGGTTTCAATACATATGCAGAATTAATTATCTTGAGATTGACCATCACCACACACGAAAATTAAAGAAAAATAACTTTACCTTATGTAAAATTTGTAAGTCATTCAAGACATAATTATTGCAGTTTTCACTGCATCTTTGATTCAACAATAAATATGTTTTTGTTGTATTTAAAGAAATATGTTGTCACTTGTACAAATCATTGTGATTTCTATCCCTCACAAAGATGTTTGAGAAGACTGGGGTTTCTCTTGTCTTTTATTTTGTTTACAAGGTTGTTTGAGTGTTTTGTTTTATTTTCCCTGAAATATGTGATGTTTTGCAAGCTTGTTCCTTGTGGGAAATGGAAGGAGGAAATAGAGGATAAAGTGGGGAAAAAAAAGAAGAAAAAGCAGCTAAGCAATAGGGATGTTGGACAATTACTGCAACTGCTGTGGCGTGTTATCTTATTACTGCCAAATACAAAAGTTACTGAGCTTTTCCTTACAAAATGTCGTGTCAAACAAGACCTGGATTACAGTTAAAATTTTTTAATCTTCGGAGTAGAGAAGTCCAACATTTTTGTAATAGGATGTGAACAGTGATACTCTATTGTCAATGACAATGACAATGCTACAGCTTTTCAGATAACTCTGGGATTAGCTGTATTTTCTATCTGACATTTGGGTTAAACTTCATCTTCTGGAAATGGTTATTAATAACATATTTCTAAGAGATCATATCTTAGTGCTCATAATCAAGGTGTATATATTATTTAAGATGGGGATACAAAGCTATTTGTAATCTGCTTTCCTGTTTTATTTAGTGTTTTGTGTCAACTCCTTACCTAAGCTAAACATGACCAGTACTAGAGATGAAAATCCAAGCACTGCTGGGCTTGCTAGAGGTTTTGTATTTACTCTGAATCATCTGTAATGTCCTCTAATGAAAGTTTCAACACTGGAAGGCAAATCAGCCTGTCAAAGTCAGCAGAAAACCAAGACATGAATGGACAAAGATCAGCAGGCCTTTGTAGCAAAAGCATTAACCCCAACATAGTGGCTAAATTTAAAATGTTGTATTTATGTGCTCGCTGCTTACATGGTCTTCCAGCTAACAGATACAGTGGGACAAATTCTATCATCTGTTATTGATGACATCTCTCAAATGTTTACCAAATCAAATTAAAATTACTCTGAGAGAAAGCAAAAACAAAAAGAAAAGTATATATTGTTGATTATGATCACCACAACAAAATCAGAGGAGTAATTCTCCTCTTATTATCTGTCCCCCTTCCCCATCACCCCATCAAGATGAACAGCCTGGCTGCATGCAGATATATCTTCTGAGCTACCCAATAATAACAAGTAGCTCTATGGAGATTTATGTGTTTTATTGCTCACTGTAAAGTATAAAATTTCATGAGGATCTGTTAGTAGATATATGTAGTTGATTTTTTTAGATGGAATTTTGAAAACCAAAATAAATGGCACCAAATAAGAGGCACTCGCCTTCCTTCATTTCTTCTTGCTTTTTTTCCTCATTTATCTTTTATTCTTCCTTCTCTGAAAAATTCTGTAAAAGACAGATATTTTTAAGCTTATTCAAAGATCTTTATCATCAATTATGTTATTTGGGGAGAAGAACATTTCAAATCAAATGGATCACTACAAGGTTTGAAAACACCCTGGAGCAAGCAAAACGGGTGTACGGATCACTGAAAAAGGGTAGACTATACTGCCACCCAAAGGCTCTGTTTAATACGTTGCTTTTGTAATATACTAAATCTCAAGGTGAAATAAAGATTTAGTTAGTTATTTCTTGGTTTGTAGTTATCAAGACTGATTTGCCAGCATCACTAGTTTAATGAAATATTTTGTGAGCTACACTTTTAGCTATGAAATGGCTTGTGACCCTTTTCAAATATTTTTTTTTTTAATTCTTAAAATCCCCCTTCCATATTTATCCTCCACTTTTGTCAGCTAGTGTTTTTTATTAAGGTGCTATATACCTTGGATTTAATAATAGTCTTTTCACATTATATAACTTTCTCCTTTCACCAAGCAGAGAGTATAAATTGGTAGCCTCTTGAGTAGAATGGGTGGTGTCCATTGGGAAATCGGAATGTGTCTCTTTTCTCCCATTTGTACAGAGTGATTGATCTGGATCCCATCTGATAACTTACAAACAATTCACCTCCTTATTTTTAATGAGTGTTTTCATGTCCACAACATATGCATGTCTCATTTACCTAAGTGTGACATATGGCTTTCCAGAATGCTCATTTTGCCTGGAAACTTATGTGTTGTAGACAGATTTGCAAACCCTGCTCCACTCTTTTTTCTGCTGTGTCATTGAGTGATTGTGTGCTGTCTAATTTGACAACCTCTTCTATCAGCTCATCAGCATAACCTGCAACATGCATAATAATTACAGCTTCATTTCAGGACATGCATGAGAAGGGGTCAGAAATGTGTCAAACTGTCTAACTTTTTCTTCCACCACATCTGTTCTACTTAATACTCGGACAGAGTGGGACTGCCCTATAAAATAATAATGCATTTTTAAAACTGGACTAATCTTTTAGCTGTCACAGTGCTCATTCAATGTTATGCTATAATGTGCCTTTCTGAGAATTTCTTTATAAAATATGATTTTAATAATAACATATGAAAAGCATTGTCATCACACTACCATACACACAGTCATATCCTCCACCAAGGCTGGAATCATGCAAATCAAGTATAGAAAGTTCTGTGTCAATGTTCTGTGTACAATTTAGCATTATTCTGAGGGCCTCAGTTAATATTAAAATGTCAGTCATAAATAATTTGCAGGTTTTCGACATGTGCTATAATCACTTGATATGTTATAAACATATAACTAAAGGCATATATATAAGTGGTCAGAGACCATAATAATTTTACTTGCTTTGTGGAATATATAAAATTTGATTTCATGAAATGCCTCTAACAAGTTTAATAACATTTCTCTGAATATGATTTTAAGCTAATTGGCTTTAAATGGCTTTGTATATGTACAGATTTTATTATTGCTATTTTATTGGTGATCACTAAAACATATTTTCAATGTATTCCATGAAACCATTTTTTGTCATTAGACTTAATTTTTCAGTTTAAAAACAATGTAGATAAACATGCAAATACATCATATGAACTGTATAATTTGTATTATATTACACATTGTTGTTAAAATAGATCCAAAATTTAATTGTAATTCAGTTTTCTGATAAGCATCAGGAAATTCTAAAGTAAACATCACATAAGGTAGTTCTTTATTTTTCTACTTAAACCTTCAAATTCAATTTCCGTTTTTTTAAGCAAAAGATCAAAGATGTCTTGCAGAAGCAGGAACAAGCAAGTTGCAATTCATGCCCATAAATTACTATATGCAAATACTCCTCAAAAATTGTTAGAGCCTACAGCTCTGACAGAGAGGAACTTTTTATCATACTTGAAATTAGAGCCCTTTAAAACTACAGGGGAAACGATCTTTCTCACAATAAAGCTGCAGAAAGAAAAGCTGACATTGCAATAGACTTGTCAGAGCTGTTTTATAACAGGTGATCTGTTTTCCATCTGATGAGAAAGCAAACATCAAGGACACTGTCCTACTTGGCATTTTTGTCAAAGGTTTCAGAGAAAAAAATATTTCTAAAGAATAGCAAGTTTCTTTTTGAGATTTCGATTTAGACTGAGCAACAAAAATGTTAGATGTTACAGAGAATCAGATGATGAAAAACTGCCTTACACAGATTTAGTTTTGTGTGAGTCCCCTGGTAGAAAAATAACTATTGCTGTATTTTTCTTTTTCACTGAGACAAAAAGAAAAAAAAAAAAGTGCTAAATTCAAGTTATTTACCAAACACCTTAAAGAATAATTAAAACGTATTTATATAATAAAGAAGTGTTGAACAGCAACGTGACTCTTATACAGATATCTGAATCACATCATTGGTGACCAAATTCTGACTTCCTTAACTTCATGTAAGCAATCATATTAGAATCAAACTCCTGCCTCTAATTTTTTTTTTGAGGGGGTTTTGGGGGCACTGTTTCACTGTTCCATACCAGGAACATGCATCAGGGTTGGGTGTCATATTTTGTTTATCAAAGGTTGTTGAGTTGAAAGCATGCAAATAAAATCTCTGAGTTTTAAAGTGGACAATATGGTATCTGAGAAACTGACTGATAGGCTTCAGAATCAAAACAAAAAATTACAGGGTAATATTTGATTGAAAAAGAACCGCTTTTCTCTGTCTTATTTGAATATATAGTGTAGTTCTTCTGACAAAAGACTGTCTGAGAAACTCAAAATACACCTATGTATGTGTGCATATATACATATATATGTAAATGTATGTGTATGGTTGAATATGTACACTCATAATTTTAAATCTGGAGACAAGCTCTATTCCCCAGTGGTCACAAAGGCTCTTTGAACATATTTTTCTTGGTTTTCTTTTTTCCCATATTCACAAATTTAGAGATTAAGATTTTGGTGCAATAGAGGATTGAGAGGAGGATGTCCTCGGGTAATTCCTTACAATGATGGCATAAAGTTACTTTTAATTATAGTATAGTGGTATTTTTGGCTTTTTTTTTTTAATTATTTTATTTTATTTTATTTTATTTTAATTTCTATTTTTGGCAGAGATTGTGTAATAAACCCAGTGGATACCTCTGCTCTTTTTTGTTCTTTTTTGATCTTGAAGGTAAAAATATTTGCTTAGATTCTCCCACATTTTCTCTAAGTTCTCATTCTTAGACATATAACTAGGTCAAAAATTCATTATGTCCAGAAAACCAGACTAAATTTTCTGTTTTTCATTTAATATTATTATCTTCCAACTCATTATATAATAAGTCCCAATATCCTTCTAGTAGATGGGTTTGTCATCAAACAGCAAAAATATTTAGCCATATGACTTGAATCAGTAAAATATGTTGATTTAATGTCATCATATTTGATATTTTGTTACATTTAAACAACATTTAATTTCTTCTTGAGTTATAGGATAAAAGTATATACAATTTTCATTTCTTCTAAGAGAGCAAGGATTTTGGAATCAGTAATAATGGTACTGCAAATTAGACTAATGACAGTAATGGTTTTATTTTGATTCACTGACAAAATTTTAGTCAGCCCAGGAATAAACTCTTAACTCTTATACAGAGTGTGCTTGTAACAGGACTTTTTATGTGAAAGATGTGCCTATCATCTTTCCTAGGAATATCAAATTGAAAAATTAGGAATGTCCTTTAGAAGAAAATTTTAAAGCTGAGATCAATATTTTTAATTCACATTTTTATTGCAGAAGAACATCAAGTAATTCATTAATAACTTTCAGACTTTAAAATATGTGTTGATCAGGCATAACTCAAGCCCTTTACAGCTCATTGTAATGACTAACTATCATGTTTATAGGAGGTTTAGATCAAATTCCTGCTTCTCAAATTCACATTCATTTTGAGAGTAATTGTAGAAATGGATAGTTAGATATTCTTTTTCATAAGCTCTTTTTAAAAACACATCTTTATGATAAAAATGTAAAAAACATCTAAGGGCAAAAATGATGGAAAAATTGGTAGTTTAGCTTTGTTTCAGCCTTGATGTATATCTCATATCTTCTGTATTATTCTGTAGTATAATTAATCAGAAAGTTAACATTCTGGAAAGTTCTCATGCTCCAGAACAGGAAAAAACCAAAGCACTTTCTTACTTTGTCCATGTGTTGGTTTGTGAAGAGCTTTAGTAGCACTTTCCCATTCTGCTCTTGACTGAGAGCAGTATTCTTTGCTTCTTCAAAGCACTAAAAACCAACTTGGTCAATCCTAAAATCATAAAGAAATCAGGCTTTTCACTCCCACTGTGGCCTAAGATTAAAAGGAGTCTTCTTGATTTAAACAGATTTATAGCTCTTTGCCTACTCTCTCAACATGCATGTTAAAAAAATGTCCCCCTAAATTTAAGCAAAGACTCACTCAAATGATCAAATTCATTGCTATTGGACTACCACAAATTTATGGATCAAGAGATACACTCTTTTGCTGTTTGCACACAACTACTTATCAAATATTTGAAAGCACTTCAATGAAATGCTCTCTCTGGGATGAAGTTAAAGCCAAATTTTGATCCTCTAACTCAATAAGGAAATATGAGTAATATTTTTCATGGTAGTTTTAAAGGTTTGATACCAGGTAAGTATGTCTGATACCTCTCACCCATCTCATTCTTTATACAATGATATGATTGAATAGTGTTGTTACTCAATGATATGCTTAAGGTGATTTAATTAAGCTTTTTAAAAATTGTTCCTTAAATACATAATAAGATTTTACAAGCATGTAGTCTTATGTCTTGTCTAAGCCTCTTTCTCCCACTGTGGTTTTTTTCTTCTAATGATAATCAATAGTGCAGAAAAGAAGAGTCTCAGTGCTTAGTATAATTTTACCCAAGGAAAGTCTGCACATCAAAGGGTTAGAGTATAAAACAGTGTAATATTATACAGAATAATCAGGAGTTTATTTTACAGAAGAGCCCTAAATATGTCATTAGGCATGTAAGAGATTTTCAAAAGCACCTAGGCAGATTATGTATCTAACTCCCATTGACTTCAAGATAGCCAGATGTCTTTGAGAGCTGTGAAACTGAAAATATGATAAGACAGATGATGTTTGAATTACTAGAGTAGAGTGACACCTCTAATATTATATCTAAAAGCTGATGCGTTTGGCTGGTGGGGAACGAAAGTAGTTTGGGCAGAAGTGAAAGATCTGTGGAAAGATGGAATAATTTAAATGATAACTAATGTGCATGTAAGGTTTGAATCAAATTCCTAATGCTATTATAAATACACTATGAATACCATGGCAATTGAACAAAGTCAGAATACAGTGCTCCAAGATTTTCACTTTTATCCAGTGTAGTTTACTTCATGAAATTTTATAAACAATGACAATAGAGAAAATTAAATCAAAAACTGAAATAAAACTTTGTCACAGGTAACACAGGATGAGTTTTCATCTTGCTGTAGTGACACTAGCTTAAAACTAAGGACAAAAATGCTAACACAGAAGGGCTTGGTAAATTTTTTTAAACACTATTTTGTGGTCTCCCAGTTTGCTTTGCTGTAGAAATCATGCAAGTAGCTTCTGATTAAAACCTCTAACAGTCAGATTTTTCTGCTGTTGTTTTAAGTGTAATTCATGAAATTGTGCTTTTAGTTCCAAAATAGTGTCAAAATGAGACCATACTTAAATATGTTCCTTTGCTTAAAAACTTTCTTCAATGCTATTTGGGGGAAAAAAAATTAAAATAATCCTGTCTTCAAGATTTGAGTTCCACCCATTTCAACAGTATGTCAGACACTGGAAAATTTCCCACTGTGGGTTTTTATTTAACTATGAACCTACCCAGTACTGTTGGAATAATAAATGAAATCTTAAAATCACAATAACATTTGAAAAAACCCCAAAAATCAGCCAAATCCTCAGGTTTAAAAATTCAAGGTAAAAGATCATTGGGATGGATACCTGACATCCCGCAGTGACTGCCACCACCTTCTTCTCTGTACCAGTGGAAGAAATTCCATATGTTTTTTTCTGAGGAAATTTTTCTCTCATTGTCGAGGACCATACTTACCTGGTATTCATAAATAAGAGATTTCTCTGTGTTTTCTCACCAAAGAAGATAAATCTAGCTGAATACTAATTATTGAATACTAATACAATGATTTCCCTATGACAATAGTATTTTTAAAAACAGGCAAACAAAACTGTATGAATACGGTCAAGGTTTTCATGGTAAAATATTCAGCTAATGAGATACTTAAAACTACGCCATTTCCTGTGTACAAAAAACTCAGTCTACAAATTATATCTTCTTTCTAACAGATATATCTGTTATTCTTGCAAAATTAATGAAACGAACACTTAGAGCAGAAATAAATGAGAAATGGCATAAATTCATATTTTCTCTGACAGAAATTGGTTTGAAACCACAGCCCCTTTTCACTGTAGTAGGTCTCCCTTGTAAGAAAGCTACAAAAATGTGGCCTTGAAATAAGACACGGAAAACAAATTCATCCCCGCTTATCCCATAAATGTACTCACATCCATGTTGCTAATGAGCCACATCACTGCTGAATTTGCTTTGACTTCCTGGTTACTGATGTTATGTGAATACCTGGGGATGCACAGGAGACTGGAGGTACTCATGCTCCCCTAAATTCTTTTGTGGCATATTGTTTGACAGAGATTCTACATGTTCTCCATTTAAGGAAAGGGGTCTACCTTCAAATTGAAGAATAACATAATCCTTTTTTATTCTTCCTTGAAAAAGGTCATTTTGCAGACAAATCAATAAGGTTTTAATTGCAGTATCCTATTTAGCAAACAGGATCCCTATTTGATGTCACTATCTAGCTGTGGGGTCTGGACATACACAGAAACTCTTTAGACAAAGATCCTCAAAGTAAAAGAAAGTTTCATACAGCTGTCATGAAAAAAAGCTGTCATAGCTCCAGCTTTTCTCTCACAAGACTTCCCCACCCATAGACCCACACATCTCTAGAAACAATAGGAAACTTGTCTTTCGCCTGGGATTTTGTTAGCTCTAATTGAGCTACAAAAATCTGAAAATCTTGCACAAATGACCATCTGCACAGTTCAAGTTCATTAGGAGTGATGTATGTCATGGCTTGGAAGCAGAATCTGTATATTTAGTGTGTTTGAGCAAAACAGAAAAAAATAGAGTTCTTCTCACACTCCATAGTGAAGCAGATAATTTCCTTTGTGGAAAAAAGACAAAGTAGACCAACATACAGTAGACAGGTACAGAACCCTGGTATTAGGTCAGTTGGTTAAAGCATGGTGCTAATAGCACCAAGGTTGTGGGTTTGATCCCTGTATGAGCTGTTCATTTAGGAACTGGACTGGATGATCCTCATGGGTCACTCCCAACTCAGAATATTCTGTGACTCTGTACAGATGAGTTTCATCTTTGATCTACTAAAGGTGTCCTTTGTATGATTTATATAACCTTTTTTTGCTTGTTTTCCTATACTTAGGGTTCTCTACCCTCCATTCTCAGTAGTAAGAGAATTCATTTGAGGGAAAATGTTTCCAAAATTTTTTATATTCACTCTCTCAAGCAGTCGAAAAGAATTAACAAATTCTTTAAGATTAGGACATTGCCAGCTTGGAGCATTTTATAGATTTCTAGTTTCTCCTTCTTCCTCATTCTCAGAGCATAACCAGATATGACTTTTTAACAGCTTCTTTATTTATTTTATTTGAAGATGTTTTGAAATATGATCTGTTCTATCCTTAAAATTATGTGTTGATAGATACATGATCACATTTCTTTGGTGTTTTTTCTTTTTGTTTTGTTTTTGTTTTTGTTTTTGTTTTTGTTTTGTTTTGGTTTGGGTTTTTTTTT
>VYXD01001346.1:70357-93314 GCA_013397195.1 Hylia prasina
ATTTTTTTTTGTTTTTTTTTTTTTTTTTTTTTTTTTTTTTATATTCTGGATAATTACCTATCTTGAGCAGGGAGTTACATGACCAAACAAATGTACTTTCATAGTTAATTGTACTCCCTCTGAGAGAAATACATTTGAATAATTCTCTAACGCTTTAGAGATCAGACACTGTTTTCCAAGCAGAGATTTTGCCAGCAAAGACAGGAATGAGAAAAAAAATCTATAGGTTTTTCTTTACAGTTAATTAACCATGCACAAGTATTTGGTTTGGTTTGTTTTATTTTCTTCATTTCATCTCAGGAAAATCAATAGTGTTGCATGATAAAAAGTTTCTCATTGATGTATTTTTATTTTTTCTTCTCTTTTCCACTTGTCTGTATGAATATATTCACATTTTTCATTATCCAGTTCGGGTACTTCAGGCTTCAGAATAGCTCTCTGATGCTACAATTAATAGTCAATTTAAATATAAATATCAGGCTATCTTCAGTTCTGGCCAGAATCATTGATTTAATTTCTTAATGACAGAAGAATTAAGTGATAGACCCTAAGTAGGAATGCAAGCAATCATGTGAAACCATGTGCCAAATTGATATTTTAGCAACTCTGATAACTTATTAGGATGACGGCCATGAGGTGTCACAGGGCTGAATGATAAATCTTCAGTCTGTTTCTTTCCTACTTCTTATTTAAAATAATTTTTCTATTGCAAAATTAATTGACAATTGTGTAGACAGTCAGTCATCTTTAGTAGTGCTTAAATTAAGAAGCTCACAATGTTACTAAATGTGAAATAAATAACTTTGCACAATAAACAAGCAGATAAAGAAGGTTAGAATCCCTTTCACATAGGGCCAGCCAAAGTCTGACACATCATTACAGTTTGTTTCACGGCAAGATACAGCTCTTAAGCACTGCAGAATTCTATAAATGGAGAATTTCACAAGAGAGGGGTGAAGTGGAAAACTCTGTATAGAATTACAAGCCTAAAAGCATAGATGTCAATAGTAGCAGAACAAAAATATCTCAAGGTTGAAATAAACCTCTGGCTGCCATGAGGATTTTGGGGAGGAAGTCAAAAACACAGAGTAGTGATGAATCTTCATGGTCATATATGTTTTCAAGAGACTAAAAAGGGTCAATAAGATTTTAATAAAAAAACCCAGTGTGACTCATGCCTATAGGCTCTATTTTATGCTTTCAAGTGAATAAAGAAATTCTTTAAATGAATTAATGGCTCTGCAGTTTAATTATCTCCCATTATTCTCATTAGCATATTTACCCCTTATTTTAGAAGAAGAAAAATATTATATCTTACCTACTCTTGAAAGAATGTCTCTGATCCAATGTAATCATAACAGAAGGATTTCTTTCTCCCCATCCTTCTAGTACTGAAAACATTGACAAAACTGTAGATAATATCCTTGCATAAACATCAAACTGTCTTACTCTAGATTCTGTTCCAGAAAGCTACTGGAGAATGGTGCTTTTTTTTTTTTTTTNGAGAATTGTTTTTTTTTTTTTTTTTTTTTTTCCCTCTCTTCATTGTGCTTAAGCAAAGGATGTAGGCTTTTAAGATTGTGTTGAATATCAAACAAGTTGAGAATGTCTTCTGAGAGGAATGGTGCAGCTACATTCCAACCTTAGTATCTTAAAGCAGATTGTGTATACAGAGGAAAAAGCTCTGTCTAAAACACAAACATTGTAATTCCTGAACAATACTAAGAATCAGGACCAGTAGTGCTCTGAAAAGGATTTGTCAAGCAGTGCAGAAAGCCATATATGTTGCAGAACTATGCTACTGTTGTTCTTCTCCTGCCTTCTGTGGTTGCTAACCATTTTTAATGCTTCCTAATGCAACTGGTTTTGGACAAACAAATGCCTTTAAAAGTTAATGCAGATTATGCGTTTTGAAAATTACACTCTCAGGTACAGAGACAAAGTGGATACTCCAGAAATGAGATGTGTAACTTCCCCGAAGCATTTCTGTCCCATAACTCATTTACAGGTTTGCAACAAGCTTTGTGTAAGGGGACCACACATTGTTTTTGCTACAAAAAGAAACCAGAGACTGGACTGTGATGATGTGCAATCACTAATGTATGGTGGCTGAATACGTATTACAAAGGCTTCATCCTCACCTCCCGCCCCAAATCCTACAAAACTAAACAAATTAACTAAAGAAATCTTAGTTTCTCTAACACTGTATCTCTGGGGAATTATGAGCAAAACAGCCTGCTAATTAACGGTTAGAGTACTTTAAAAACTAAAAGTAATAAAATATACTAGTTATAAAGATTATTCTTTCCAACACATTTTCAGAGATTAAAAAATACAAATGAGACTGGTAAATTCTATGTGAGTTAAAAAGACCCTTGTATTAGTGAAAGAGATATCTAATGCATCCAAAATAACTGCAACTATTTGCAACTATTTGAAACATTTCTGCTGATTCCTTAATGGTACAAATTTAGCAAATACATTATTGGAACTGTGGTTGTTTAAAGACATTTCAGAATCATATATGTTAATTGTGCATGGGGAATAGGTCTTTGTGAGAGAACTCAGGAGAATAGAAAATAATTCCCTGTAGAAGGTAATGAAAGTCCTGAGGATTTCTGACTGTTTATGGTGACATTACTGAAATAGTTTATTAACATATAGCTTACCATTTTCTTTATGAAAATAATTTTAGTGTGGAACTATAGAGACAGTTTTTGGTGCCCTGATATTGTGACTGTTCAGGATTTACATCAATAATTTTTGTTGTATAACATATTGCCAGGCTTCTGTAGTGTGGATTGAACATATCTACACTTGGTATAAAAGTTATTATTATTATTATTATTATTGCAAAATTGTAAGGGATTTTATGGAGTTTTTTTATGTTTGGGTGAGCAGGGCTAGCAACAGATGCTGCAGGTAGTTTTATCTGCTTGATTGTTTGTTTTTCCACTGCTCTTTAGAAAATGTCTCTTGTGACAAGTGTATCATCTGTGTGGCATGAAAAATCCAGCAGTCCACATGATGCCTTATTAGAAATCTTTCCCATCTCAGATTTATTTAAATAACTGGAAATTGTTATTTGGAAAAGCAAAAACACCCACCAACAAACAAAGCAAGCTCTGCCAAAACCAGAAACCAAACTAAAAGAGCACACAGGCATGGGACACTTTTCCCTGCGTATTGAGAATGGTGACTGTTTAAAGTGTTCCAACACTGATTTCTGAGGTGAGTGTTCAGCTTCCTCATCCACCTGGGAGGAATTAAGAACCACATCACGGGGAAAATGCTTTAGGCAGAAACATTTGAATAGCTTTTGTGAAGGGAGCTAGGGAAGAAGAAGAAAATATCTCCATTTGAAACTACCACTGGGCAGTGAAAATGAAATAATTCTCTAGTCTACATGGTAGGGCACTCAATAAATGGAAGTTTGTAGGTGCCAGTCTCCAGCTCAAAGTCTGGCTATGTAGTTTAGTGAGTTATCTTTTTCATATAAAATACACAGCCAGTGACTGAAGCCCAGACATATTTTCTAGTTTTTTTCAGTGTAGCATCAGCTGCTAGTCAATCCTTACTGATACTGATACTGAGGAGGAAAAAAGCCAAACAAACCCAAACTGGCTTCCATCCAGCATAAAAGTAAGTCCTATGACAGCAAGAAAACCATGAATGTAAGGGAAGTACATTTACATAAATAATTACTACAAGGAAATCATAACTCTCGTTATGGGGTTCTGAGGATGATTAAAGAGACAAAAAAGACAAAAGAGAATAAAACCACAAAACACAGGTTTTGTGTTCTGGTTGTCCAAGGAGGTAACTAGAGATGAACAGGCAGGTTAACCAAGGTTTCAGGATTTTAACCTTGGGTACTGAAATGCATTGGTTTTAGGGATTTAAATATTTGTTTTCCTGATATGTCCCATTTTAACTTCCTAAGCAATAGTTCCTTATAAAGAGTTAGAAATGTAAGACTCATTGATTTCACTGGGAAATAAGTTTTCAGATTCCTGCCTGTGTTGTGATGACTGTCAGCTTCTGGTTTCCCTTCCCACCTTTGTTTCTCCTGCATTGTGGGCCTTAGTGAAGTTCCTGAAAGGAATTCAAAATTGAAGTGTAATTTTAATGTCATAAGGTTCCTTTTCACACACCTGTCTCTCATGCAAAGCCGTGTATTCATTGTTCATCACCATCCATTCATGACAAATACAGTTAGACAAGTTAGGTGCTCCACTTCTGGTGTCCAGTATCTTGATCTGATTAACACAGTGATATTACTCAGAGCCTCGGGGAGTACTTTAGAATGCTCATTACTTTGCAATGGTTAGCTTAAGCAGAGATTCACTGTTTGCAGAGCAGAAGACCTTTATTGACAGACAATAATGACATTAAGACTTTATTTTAAAATAATTAATGCAGTCAATGTGTTTTAGCAATGTAGTAGATCAATCAAAGCCATGCACAAATTAAGGTCCAGATGAAATAACACTACCTTTAGAGCACAACTTTTTTATAGTATAAAAAAAATCAAAGGAAAGTTCTTTGTAGAGATCCATGCATTGATTTAAAGCCTTTGAGTTGTGGTGGTGCATTACTTACCATGTATTCTTTTCAAGTTGAAGAAAGATAAAGTATTTTTTCTTGTATTGATTTTTTTTATCATTTTAAGTCCCAAACAGAGAACAAGGTAGATATTTCTAGTAATAGCTAGTATAATATTAACATGGTATAATGGTGTGGCAAGAATTGTATATTATATGATGGTTATGACCAGATATCAGACAAGAGGTTATGTTGTTAGAATAATCCTATTGCATTATGATACTATAGACTTACCTGGTACTCATATATTAGTTCCTACCATGGACTCTTTCTTTGACAAATGTCACAGCGTGTACTTCAGCCTTCCTTCTGTTATTATAAACACTAATATATTACATATTTAATCAAGCAGGAAAACAGAATTTGGAAATATTGTCTGTTGAGATTTTTTTATGAGTAAAACTTTAATTATACTCTGTTACTCCTCTGGTTTATCATACAGATATATGAATACATGAACATCATCTTTTTAGTAGCATTAAAGGCCTCCAATACAACTGGCTTTATTCAGCCTACTAGAAAATACATATTATGTTTCTTGTAACAACCTTTTCTTGTGCATAATGACAAGATTAACAAAAAACCCGAAACTGTAAGACAGTCATATAAGCTTATATAATATTTGGAATAAAAATATAAAAGAAATGTGGATATCCAATGACAACTGACTCAAGGGTTGTTGTTCTGGGGAGTTTTCTGTAATCCTATAATGGTATACACATCCTGAGAGGATAATTTCTGAATGATTCAATAATTATTCCATGTGTTCACAAAGCAGTATAACAATGTGTACAAATTATTTATCTATAGCAAGCAATAAAGATTAATTTATTTTACTTTGTTCATGACATGCTTTCATATCTAAGATTTGGAGCACAGGATTAATTCTAGGAACACTACTTACACTTTCATCTGCTATTATATATTTACAGAAATTATCTGTAAATAATGCTAGAATTTTTATCTGCTTCTTTTACAATTGTTAAACAACTTTCATAATATTTTCGTGCTTTGCAATATGATAACTTTATAATATTTTTGTCTGATTTGAACAAGTGTATTAATTACAAACTAAGCACTCAGGAAATATCTCTTTCAGAGTCCTTTCAACATACTTTAATATAGTTAATTAATCTTAAATACCAGAGACAGGTTAGAGACTGTTTTCAGTTGCTTTTGCATATTATTTTGCCTGAAACATGATGATATATTTAACAACTTCCAGCTATCCAGTTGCCCATGACCCCATAGATATTCATCCATCAGGAAAGAGTTCCCCCTTCTTAGCCTCAGGCATTATGCAGACCACACCAAGCCTGGCAGGAGTGTTGATCTGCTGGAGGGTAGGAAGACTCTGCAGGGTGATATGGACAGGCTGGATCGATGAGCCAACAACAATTGTATGAGGCTTAAAAGGGCCAGGTGTCAAGTGCCAGGTGCTGCACTTGAGTCACAACAACCCCATGAAATTGGAGCTGGGGCAAATTAGCTGCAAACTTGCCTGGGAATAAAGGACCTGGGAATGGTTTGACAGCCAGTTGAACATAAGCCAGAGTGTGCCCAGGTGTCCAAGAAGGTCAGTGGCACCCTGGCTTGAATCAGCAATAGTGTGGCCAGCAGAAGCAGGACAGGGATCATCCCTCTGTACTTGGCACTTGTGTGGCTGCACCTCAAATCCTGTGTCCAGTTTTGGGCTCCTCATGACAAGAAAGACATTGAGGGGCTGGAGCCCATCCAGAGAAGGACAATTGAGCTGGTGAAGTGTCTGAACCCAAGCTCTGTTAAGGAGTGACTGAGGAAGCTGGGATTGTTCAGGCTGGAGAAAAGGAGGCTCAGGAGGGACCTTTTTACAACTACCTGAAAGGAGACTGCAGCCAGGCAGGGGCTGGTCAACTCTCTCAGGCACAAAGTGACAGGACATGAGGGAATGGCCTTAAGCAGCATGAAGGGAGGTTTAGATGGGATATTAGGAAAAAAAATTCTTCACTGAAAGGGTTGTCAAGTATTGAATCAGTCTGACCAGGGAAGTGGTTGATTCACTGACTCCAAAAGGACTTAAAATACATGTACATGTGGCATTTAATGACACTGTTTAGTGGTGGAGGTGGGAGTGCCAGGCTAATGGTTTGACTTCATGACCTTAGAGATTTTCTCCAACCTAAAATATTTTACGATACATCATACCACTGTGAGAAATGGCTTAAGAGAAAAATTTCTATTTGGCTTTCACCAGAAACCTGATTTTGAAAATTAACAAACAAAAAATCCAAACTATAAAATTGCATGAAAAAATATTTTAAGATATGCTTTTGTTTGTTTTTTCCTAAAAGTATTTAATTTTTGAAACTTCTGAAATGTGCTGTGACAGTAAAATAATGTTATTTCCTTTTAAATAGCTCAATCATTTCGCAGGAAAAATAAAATGTCATGAACTGCTAGTCATTTTAGTACACAGAATCAATATTTTTCAAGCATCTTCACAGTTCTTCCTAATAATAATCTATTTTATTTTATTCTACCACTTGAAAGTCCTATCTCCATATCATCTGTGAAAAGATGAAAATGCCTCCAGCTAACAATGCAGTCAACATACTGTTGAATTATGAATTTTGCTTTGAAACACACAGACTTATGTGAGTAATATTAACCAAAAAGCTATATTAATATTCAGTTTCACCCAGATTTGCTAAAAAAGGAGCAAATACTAAGAAGAAATAAAAAAGGGAGATCAATTAGGGAATCCTGATTTGGGAAGAGATATTTATGAGAAATTTCAAATCACATACTAGCAATTTATTAAACAGCAGAATGTATGGAAAGTCCTTGTCAGGTTTTTTAATTGTCAGGGTAATTGGGTTGTAAAAGTGGGGAGCAATATTATATCAGACTTCTAAATCAACAAAGCAGTCCAGTAAGACAGCAATTTAAACTTCATATCTTAGTTCAAGTATATGGCTGACACTGCTTAATCACTTGGAGCTATTTTTGAATCTTGTTGTTATGTGTTAGGGATTCTCTGAACACCATGAGGTCAAGCCCCTCAGGGGGCTTGCACAAAAACACTCTGGTTTCTGAGTTGCAGTCAGGCAGAGACTCTCATATGATGACACATCTCAGCCATGTCAAGTTTGAGAGACCTATGGTTCATACTCAGGACAAAAACTTTCAGGTACTTAGGTGCTTAAATTAAAGTAAAAAAAATAGACAAAAGTAAGTAAGAATATATGACACTACTAGCCTTAGATGGATCTTTGACATTTTAAGATCACAGGTTTTGACATAAAATACAGTATTCTGTCTAGCTATCAGGATCTATATACATAAGAAGAGGAGGAGAGTAGTAGGGGGGTTAAATCTGTACCATTGTTTTTCTCTGGAAAAATTTCAAATTCTTTGAAAAATTATTTAATGTAGTTAGCTAAACTCTCAGATTTCACAACCCAGCTTGCAACTTGATGGAGTAAACCATTCTTGTGTATTTTATTACTTTGATTAAGGTGGCTTACCAAGCAAGTATTCACCTAAGCAAGCATATTAGTACAATTAATTAAAGTAATTATAGACAGAACAATTTGAATTGAGGTCACAGTAAAGTTAGAGCCAATAAATTACTATTTTCAAAGATCTACATCTTCAAATAAAATAGGTAATCACTGAATTATGGGTTTGACATGAGATGCAGTTATTTTATACTAAGCTTGATTTACGAAACAGAATTCAGAATCTTTAAAACTGGTGAACAAGCAATTCCAGTCCCTGCAGTCATAATTTCTTACCAGAGAATTAGCAAAGAAATTTACTAGATGTATGTGTTCCTCATTTAACTGTCTCTTCTGAGCAAAGCTAATTGAGAAATATTTTAAATTTTTAATCAAAAGAATTGTCTAGTCTTTCTAGGCTTTCTAGTCATTAAAAATATTATTTTCTTCTTAAAATTATTTTAAGTAATACCATCTTTTAAGTCCTGTGTTTATTGATTTTTTTATTGGCAGATGCATTTATTTAACAAAACTACAAATGGTGTTTTCCTTCTACACACCTGCATTTGTGCATGGCTATGCAAAAAAAGGGAAAACTTGATTAACGTAAAATTAACGTTTCTTCTGCTTTATTTCTATAAAGAATAGAAGACATTTTTGTAAGTAACGTAAAAGTTTGGAGCTACATTTTTGTACTTGATCAGAGTTGTAAACCTATTTCAAATAAATTCAAGAAATCCTGCTAAAATGAGGAAATTAAATTGTTCAGAAGTATTTGAATTTAGATATCACAAATGGTACTGTGTCTCTTTCTTATCATTGTATTAGAAATTCCTTTTAATCAACCTGTTTATAAAGAAGCTACTAAGTATTTGCCAAATCAATTAATTAAAATATTTGTTGATTTAAATTAATCACTATGAATATTTTTGTGGTTTAGTATCTAAAAACTGATTAAATTATCAAAGCAGTCCAGTATATTGGTGTACTAAGCATTTTACCACCGTGAAAATCAGCCTTCATTTACTTTTACTACCTCTCAGTGAAAAGCTTTTTAAAAAGTTTAAAGAAACAAGCTCTTTTTCTTAAGCAAGTAAAAATACTATGTTTTTATGAAAAAGAAGAAAAATGAGCAGAGAATCTGAACGTGCCCATGACATATTTCTGATGTCAAGAAAATAATTATTGCGGCTTACTGGAGCCACGGAAAGTTGTTGCAAGGAGCAAAAGGGGACCAAAGGGAAGAGGGTGAATATGTCTGGAGAAGGGGAAATCTGACAAACATCAGTGTGCCTCATGCTGTGTCCTCCTCTGTCCAACCTCTCCACTCAGAGAATTATGAATGTGCCGCATGGCTAAGTTTAGGCTCATTTTGGAAAGGCAATATAATTCTTTTAAATGAAAAATTTTCACTGATATAGACAATAGTAATTTATATAATTCTGTATTATTAATGCAATGCAATATAGTGGATTCATTGCCATATACAATAAATATCAAAATAAGATCCACCTCTGCAGAACCTCAGACAAAAATCTGACCTCAGACTGAAGTATAGAGGCTTTATATTTGCGTCCCAAAGGAACTTATATTTTTACTATTTCCACTTGCCTACACAAAACATTATTTCTCCATGTACTGATAATTTAATTTTAGAATGAGAAACACAGCATTTAGCAATTTGTTAGTCATGACCAACATGAAAAATGTTAACTTTGTTGCCATTATTTGGACCCTCCCCTGTAACAAAGCGTCATAAACCTGATTCTGCTCTGAAATAAAGCTGACACTTTCAGCTCTGCCCAGTAACAGAAAAGGTCTATAATTTCTTAGATAAAATTGTTTGGGGATGAAAGCACTGACAGAGCTGGATTGCAAATGTTGGCAACCAGACTCATGTGTCCAACCCAGGACACTGAATTCTTGCAGCATGCTTTAACCAACAAACCCTTGGTGAGGATGGGATGACTTTTTTTTCACTACCTCTCACTGCAAATGTGCCATTGTGAAATGAATACAAGACCTGAAAAAGCTAGGAATGAATAAATTATTTAGTAATCAAGCAGAGGATGCCGAGGACACTTCCTCATTCTTTTTCCATCAACACAACATGCACATAAATACTCCCCTTACTCTCCTCTACCTGTTCCTAATTAAAAGAAAGTTACTCTGACACAATGATGTTTTAAATGTCACAGTCCTGTAGAATTTCAGCAGCTCTGCAATTTTTAGCAGCTTAGAAGCTCTGCAGAACAATTTCTGATTTGCATTTCATCACTACCTTAATGGAAGAACAGCAGTAAGCTTACGAATTAAAGCTTGCTAGATTAGGGAGTTTGTGCACAAGATTTCAGATCTCTGGTGAATGGGTTACTGCAGCACTACAAATCATTCTGTCAAACCAAATTGTGGTGTTAAAATACGCATTTAAAACAATGCTCCCCAAATAAGTAATATGGAGGTAATTGAAAAACCCAAAGTACATAAAATACTCAGAAAAAGTGAGCAGTGAGTGAGTAAGAAACCAAAGGAAAAAGGAAAAAAAAAAAGAACAGACAACAAAACCAAGACAAATGTAAATAAACATTACTGTAGAAAAAATATAATGGACTTTGTCACCAATTGCAAATAAAACACATACTTTGAGCCTTAGCATTTCACCTATTGTGCACACAGTGCTATCTACTGAGATGTGATGGGGAATCATGGGGAAAAATAGAGAAAACTTTATGCCTCATAAGTGTCCCACTGAAATTCTCAGAGAAACATATAATCTGCAAATGGCCAGAAAATATCCAGTTAGGAGTTCTTCATTTTATTAAACAGAATCATTGATTTCCATGGGAAGGTACAATTAAAAGAGAAAATAGGAGTCAATAACAAATGCTAATTCTATAACAGTTTTTAAATCAATGAGTTAAATATAAAAATCTAAACCTTCAGCACTGTAGAACTCAAATAAATGTTTGTGCAAATTTTATGAACCCTGCTGTAGGCTAGGCTTAATAAAAAGACTTATTTAAGTGTTCATCAACATGAGCTCCCTAAGCTATTATGTGACACTCACACCAGTGACACTCATCATGAATGCTAAGACAGAATAAATTTGAATTAGTCTTCTCTGCTCCCCTCCCCCCAGCATCAATCTATGTATTAACAAGCAGGGAAGATAATTAATAAAATCAGCTTAAGAGATTTTTAAGTTCATATTTTTAATATTAAAATATCTATACTGAATATCCAATTCAAGTCTATATAATTAAGAACACAACCTTTTAGGTTAGATAAAGATGCTAATTAAGTGTTCTGTTGAGTTAATCCGTTTCCATTAAACGCCCAGGCCAACATGGATTCTTTCTTCATATGCATGAAAGGAAAAAATAAAACCTTAATAGAAAATCCAGAGCAATGTGTTGTTATGGATTCAATTGAATTAAAAAAAATCCATCAAAAAACCAAAGCCACCTTTCTTCATTGAATGGAAAATCAGTTATCTATACATTAATATTGAAATACCCTTATGTCCCACATGAATGTTTGACACTTCATTTAAAATTAAAAAAAAAAAAAAAAGAATTTGAACAAAATTAATCCCTTGTGACCTTTTATCCCGCGTTCTTAATCAATTGTCTTAATTAATTAATAGGTCTTTATATGCCCCTAAATTATAGTGCCCACATCCTATCTTTTTTTCCCTCCCTCTAAATATCAAATAATTACAGAGCAAAAAGGCTCTCACCAAATATTTTCCCATGCTCTCAGACAAGCCTCATTCCTTAAAACAAACTTGGTGAAATACAGACAACAAAAATTCTGACTTTTTCTATTGAGATCACTTCAGCAAAATTGTTAGATGATTTTTGTTAAAAATAAAACACACACATTGTTCTTCATATCCTCAAGTGTCCATATTTCATATTTCACATATTGCATATCTTGGTCCTTCAGGAATTAAAACCAAAGATGAGTTCATTTTGGTTGGTTGGTTTTGTTGTTTTGTGAATATTGGCATAGTTGGCATACTACAATCTACTTATTAAGAAAATCACGTGATTAAAAGATACAATATGAATTACAACTTCTACGTCTGGAAATACTTCCACTTGGACCACTTTGGAAGTCCAGTCCCTCACTATGATTTAAAACTGATTCTTTCTTATACATGTAGGAAATAATAGCCTAAGACTTTTGGAACCTCTTCCACCTGTTTCCTTTACAGTGATAAATAAGGCGTAAAACAAAAAAACAAGTCTTGTTTGGTTTTTCATATAAACAAAAACTTCATTTTTGATATAATCACAGAAGAAAACTTGCATAAAATTAGTGTTTAGACAGAATTTGCAGGCAATCCTGTGGATCTTGTAATGACCCAAAATTTTAACACCTCTAATTGATCACTTCCGGATGAAGCTATACACAGGAATATATTATTGATAAATACATTGTAGTATTTCTTCTTCAGTGTAGTAACTCTGTCTACCTAACCATCTACTGAACACTGTGCAAGAAGGCAAAGTATTTACATAACTCTTGTAAGCCCACATACCATTCAGACATGACAGTGAACCATATTTTAGTCATGGCAATAAAATTTTAATCCAGTCTTCTCTTCTTCTTTTTCTTTCTTACACAGATCATAACCATGATCATATCTGTTTACTAATAATTTCATTATTCATGTAGATGAATATTCCCATTTAATGTAGAGGCAAAAAGCATATTAAATGTAGCATGAGGAAGAATTCAAATATGGAAAGAATTTGAGTGGAAAGTGAGGGGAAAAAAAGAAGCGCTTCTATGAATAGTTAATTAATTAATTGATGCATTTCCAGATAGGAGAGGAAGCATAATGAATATTTATAACTGTGGGTTCTGAATTAAATCTATTTTTCTCTTTCCCAGAGGAGCAAAAGTATTTGAACCAAATCTGCTAATGTTTGCAAAAGGGTATGTTTTTTGGTCGTGTTTTGGTGGTTTTTGGTTGTTGTTTTCCTCCTACTTTTCTGTGCAATGTACATTTGGTTTATCTCTTCAGATCATTTTTCTTGAAGTTTTGCTGAAATGAAAAGTGAAAATAAGCCCC
This sequence comes from Hylia prasina, assembly GCA_013397195.1. Taxonomy (NCBI): domain Eukaryota; kingdom Metazoa; phylum Chordata; class Aves; order Passeriformes; family Sylviidae; genus Hylia; species Hylia prasina. The sequence continues at coordinate 83,525 of VYXD01001346.1, forward strand.
AAGCAACCTTGAGCTGACAAACAGAAAGACAAGGCCATAAAGAAATAAAGTATTTACTTTGAGTACAATAGATCATGTCTCTTGACCATCTCACAAAGTGTTGAACGTGAAGACACCAGCCTTAAAAATTATGTGTGTGTTTAAATGGTGATTTGTGGTATAGGGACACCTAAGTGCAGTCCATGACAGCAAGTAAGTGAGGTATTTAGATCATAATTGGTATTTTGATATAATGGTGATTTGAGTTAGGTACGCTGTGGCATACTAACAGTACTAGGGGATATTTTTCCCAGGCAAGAGTAAGATCATGTTTTAAGGTTTGGATTTGTCTTAGCATAGTGATCAGTAATTAATTTTTAATAAAGTTGAATATAAAGGGAATATTTGGCATAATTTTAAGTTTTTGAATATTTACTAAAATTTATCATTATTTTGAATGCAAATCTACTTTTCAAAAATTGTAGTTTTAATATATCTATATTATTGATTTTATATGTTAAAAATTTGTATGCCTTCTGAAAGCAAAAAAGTGTTAAATAAGTATATATTTGGTATATATTTGCCAAAAGTATTTCATATAATTTTCATTGTGATTCTCAAAGAATAGAGCAGTATCCTTTAAAAATAAGCAGGAAGGTGTAAGAAATTAAGATTAAGAAATATTTTCTTCATGTCATGGAAAATAATTAGGTAAATATCTACATCAATCTGTAAGTGTTTCTGATTGATGCTGGGCTATCTCAAACTGAGTCATTCTGCTGTAAACTTTGACATACTTTGAGGGAAAAACATCACCTACTTATATTAAAACAATAAAATACAGTTTGGTCCTCAACAAAATCTTGATGTAGTTTTGCTTAACTAATTGCTATCTTTGCTGTTTCGAGGCGCAAAATTGGCATCTTCCCACATGTCAGGTGAATTTGATTTCCAGATATGCTGATCTCTTTTCACTTGAAAAACAGCATTGAAAATCCATCCTCAGGATACCTTGTCACCAAACTGGGCAACACTCAGTGAAGCTCTTACCTCCTTTCTCTTTCAGAGAGCTTTTATATAGATACTTCTGTAATTAATCTTCAGTCTTCCATCAAAACGTTAATTGAGGGACCTAATAGATAGTAATGATTATCTGTTGTATGGTTGCATCATCAAAGTCCATACAATAAGGACTATCTATCATCAAATTCAAAAGAGATAATTTAAAAACATAAAAATCAAATTCTGAAAGGCACTTTGAAGATATAAAGTCCTCTAAAAGTGCCTAGTTTTAAAAAGATGTTGTTACATGTGTTTTACAAATGATTGAATAAACCATAGGTCTGAGATAGACCCTTGTCATTTTGTATATGCCTATTTATCCCTGTTATACATGTATTTGGAATTTAGAGCTATCTCTCTGAATGTTTACTCAGATTTCAGTAATTTCACGAGTTTCATAGGCACCAAAAAGTGTTTCCCATTCATCTGTCAGCTGAACTGGCAGGTAGATCAACTTATATCCAAGCCTAGGTAGAACTTTAAACTTAGACCAGTTAAAGTGTAAATGGAGACCTGCTGACAACAGTCAAGTGTTCTCCAATACATAACTGCCTCTAAGAGTGACAGTAGGCTCATTTTTTCCTTCTTGTTAGTCAGTAACCCTGGAAAAAATACACAGGGGAGCAGAAAAAGAATTGTTTTGATTGTTCTCTCTTGACCATAACTTGCACCATTTTTGGAACTGACTATTCTGAACACTTATATGATGAAATTTCTGCTGTCTGTATAAAAATTCCATAAGTCTTGAAAAAGAAAGAATCTTCCCTTCTAAGAAGGTGCATTAACACTGGGATATTTCCAGCAGTGACTTAAACATTTCTTTTACAATGTCAACACTGATAAAGCACCTAATTTATTGTTTGACTGCAACAAGTGTATTCTTAACCATCTGGCTACAACAATCTTGCATTTCTTCATCATGTGAAAGAGGACCTGACCTGAGCATCAAGTTCAGGACAAATGTTCACAAAATGTTCTGTAAGATCTTTGAGAAAAAATAGGTGTCCAGATGTTTCTGTAATAGAGTCAAAAACTTGTCCTTCCGTATGGACAATCTTAAATAACCTGTGCAGAACAAATGGTCTTTGATAAAGTTTCCTGTTGTGTAGCACCTAATAATCAACACTTGATTTACTGGATGCTTTGTGTGCCTTAGGAGAGATAGTGTCTTTGGTAGCACTGAAATCCCATTGTGGGTTTAGCTCTTTGCACTTATATAAGCATTCACTTTAAAAGCACTTAATGGGATTACAAAAACTGTCAACCACATTCTATTAGCATTCTATTAAGAGATAAAGATGTCCATAATGAGACTATGATGAAGATTGGACATTTGTTAATAATGATTTTTATGTTTTTAAATTATCTCAAAAATATGTTCAATTTGGTAGTGCTACCTTGAATCTAAAACGCTCACCATTCTGTGATCAGAATTAAGTTCTTTTTCTATAGCAGAAGATCAGAAATTTGAACTTCATGCTTTAAGCTGCTTCTACTAAGAAAAGCAACATATTGCATCCTTCCTTGGATAACAGAATCAAAGAAAGTGATCCTTAGAAATACTTCTGTGATTGGCATTAGTAAGGCTTTGATACATAATATTTATACAAAAAAACCCAAACCCTATTATGCTTCACTTAGCTCTTTTGATGTCCTTAAAAGAGATTGCACATAATTCCTCATGTAGAAAATGTGCACAGTGCCTTATAATGAACAGGAACTCTTTCCTTTACACACTGCAGCATTTCATGTGCAGTCACTATGATTTATGCTGGATGTTGAGACTGCAACATGATGGTAACTTTGCAGTTAAGAAAGAAAGCAAACTGCTGCTCTGGCTATTGGACTTTGTATCTTCTGGCTCTGCACATGCTTGTTTATGGCAAGTATGGTAAAAAATTATTAAAGATTGAACAAGTATGATGGTGGAGTGTGGTATTTAATCTGTGCTTTTTGATGTATTCTTGTTTGTTTGTTCACCCTAAGATAATTAGCCAATTTGAATTTGTAAGTCTAAAAGTATTTTTCAAAATTTGCCTTGACCACCTATCACAAATAGGATAGTTGACTTCACAGATTGACCTGTTTTGTTTGTTTTATTATCTTTCATCTCAATATGTGTGACCAAAAAAGAATAAGCGTAATTTTCTGTCTTGGCACTAGCAAATGTCAGGATCTATTCCCATATCCTCTTACTGTGTTGTCTGATTTATACATATTTACTACTGATTCATTAAACTGTTTTCGATACAAAGTTATAGAGGTGACACACATGACTTTAAATACTGTGTTATATTATTACTTTTTGAAAAGATGTTGAACATCTAGCTGTGTAGAAAACACCTGTCTTAGAAGGAATAAAATTAGTGTTTTGAATTTCAGTGAATTTCCACTTGGCTTTTCTTATTAAAACTCTCCAGAACAGGGCACATCAATACTTAAAAACAGAGAAACAATATAAGAGGGATGGGGCATTGCTTAGGATGGTTGCCAGAAAATGAATAAATAAACAAATAATGAAAAACTATGCTGCATGAAAGTATGATGGAAGTACAGAGGGATTATGAAAAGGTGAATATATATATATGTACTGAAAAACATATCACAATTTTCTCAGTAACTGTTAGAGAATTTCATCATAATTGGAAGCAAGCCTTTGTTATGTTCCACTGTATTTGGGAAAAGCTGTACCAAGCATTTTGCTCTAGCTATGTTTTCGTTTTGCTTTAATAACCCAAACAGTGCTGACTTCACAGGATATAACCTCATGAGATTTTCTGCTGTAGAGGTTTGAGATTACTATGATGGATTGTGATTTACTGTACACTAAGTGGAGCCTCAGTAGTGTTACTATATTCTCATAGAGGTTAAATGGTATTCAGTATGGAATACTGTCAAAAATGTTTTCTTTTGTGACAAGAAAACAACATAAAAAATGAAGAGCACCCACACACTCACACTCCCTGTGTCCAGTCTACTTTCTACTAAGCATCAAATGATGGAGACAGCAGTTTGGGACTGAATTCTCTGGTGTTGGATAACAATGACTGGTGTGACTTCAATTTTTTAAATGCATTTCTTGATTCAGTTAAAGAAAAATGGCTGTTGGAAATATAGAAAATAAAAGCTTACACTATTAATTCTATGATTTTAGTTTACTATATTTGGGCTACTCCTGATTGCCAGTGTAGTACTTGTTATTTAGTTTTAACTTAATTTCAGAAGAATCCTACACCATGAATTGAGAGACATCCATTCTTCTATATCTATTCAATGCTTCAATATAATGTTTTAGAATATTACTTTAACTGATTTAATTTATAAATAATTATTTATATGTGGGTTTGTGATATTAAATTATATTCTATACATTTTCTTAAATATAAGTATTTATGTTATTGTTGCAATAGCAAATAAATCAATTTAAGTACAAAACTAAAGAAGAGAGACTGAAAAACAAAAGAGTAATTCAAATTAGTTTTTAGATAAAACACTGGCTGGATCTAGAGAAAAAAAACCCTGTTGCTAGCACAGTTGTCACAATAACTTGAACCTGAATGGCTTCTGCATAACTCATGTCATCAAGTGATTCACTTGTGTATTACTTTTAAAAATTCTGTCTGACACTTTTGACATATCATATCCTTTGAGTTTTTCCTCTTATTCAGAAATCAAGGCAAAAAGTTCACTTCATAAAATATTAATAGGTGCAAGTATTGTATGACCTTACTTGATCAAAGCAATTAGTGTCAAAGTTTAATTGCATTTCATGTGTCTTAGTGACATCTCTAAATGTTTCATGGAGTCAATAAATTATTATCATCACAAGAAAATCTCAAACAGCCATAACATAAAGTAGGAAAATTCTGTAAACTGATACTTGAGACTTAAATGAAAATTTATTTTATTTAATCTTAGTATTTTTCTTCAGTTCTTAATAAAGATAAAAGATCAAAGCCAGAATAATTCTGTGAGACATGGAATATTTGGGATATTTATCACTAGACTTAGAGAAAGAGTATTCCTTAATTTAAATAGATACTGAGATAATCATAGGATCTCAAAGTTTGTTTTCTTCTCTAGAATTTTTTGCAAGACTGTTTTAGGCCTTGTGGTTTACAGTCAGAAATTAGTTCTTGGTCCTTGTACTGAGCAGGTATGTTGACATTCAGCACAGTTCTTTCTCTTTAGTTTTTGTCTTCAAGCAGTTTGTTTCCTTCTCTAATAATTTTACTAGCAGTACTAGTAGTATTGTACTCTCCCTTCTAATACCCTGTTGGATCTGTGGTCAACCATGCCAATCATCCTCAGCCAGCAGTGACAAGTACTTGTCATTAGAGTCCCAAAACCTTTGTTGGGAACAGTACAACACAGTGACTGAATTCCTTTCTCCTCAATAAGTTTGAATTTTTTTAAATGTGTTTCTTGCTCTAAGTTCCTGTCTTCTGTCTGCATGGCCCATTTTACAGCCTCCCCAGCCTCAAATCTTCCCCCAGGGCCATGAACCCCTGGGTTTGCCAGACTTCCCATGCAGACATTGGCACAGCTCAGGCTCGGGCAGGGGAGGCAACAGGCCCTTGCCCCCAAAGCAGAAAGTGAAACCAGGCTAGTCCTCAGACTGGAGCTCTCAGGGCAGAACCTGCGGCTTTTTACTAGGAATGGCAAAAAAAATCATATTCCCTGCACTACCGCACTGCAAGTGGAACTGCTTTCATGGAAACAAAGCTTTTATATGCTTCAAAAAGATTGCTAGTGGTTCTAGACTGCTGAGTCAGGAAGAATAATATTACTTCTTCACAAGAAGAATCTTTTGTCACAGTCTGCTCATGCTGAAGAATTAAAAGAAATTAGTCTGGCTAACAGTTTGTCTTTTGGCCATCCCTTCAGCCTGAACTGTGCCTCTATGGGATCACTGACAATAATTTCTGACCTGAAGGAGCCAGTCAGGGAAGGATTCCACTATTCTAAGGTGGAAGTGCAGATACTTCGACATTTACCTCAGCAGAGAGGTTATCATGCCAGTTTTTCTGGCTTGCAAACAGCTGTGCAAGCAAAAGGATCATCTCTGCAATCATCAAGATGTGGCTGGCAACGTCTGCTCCTCTTTCTCTAGAATACACTTGTGATTCATGTGAATCTCCACCTTATAACTATTGAGATCATTAAGAATTTCAACAGCAAGCACTTGTCTTGCATGTAGCTTCATTCAGTTGACATCAATGTTCTTGAATCATAAATGTTAAGTACTTCATTCCCATCTGGTTATGTCTAGCAGAGATTTATTCCACTCCCATAGACTGGATCAACCCAAACGATAATGAACAATGCCTGTTTGTAATAGCAGATGAGTAGAATTGGATGTCAGTCACTTGATCACATTTTTGAAATGCACTTTCTGCCCGGAAGTCCATTGCCATTGATCTGTCCAGTTAAAGAAGCAGAGAGGAGTTCTGGGGATCGCTGATTTTTGTGGCAGAGATGTACCAGAAGTTCAAAGAATATCTAGAGATCTTGCTTATGTTTTAACTGAAAGTATATTGCCTTCATGTTGTCCTGCAAAACATATATGTATCTATTTAACATCTATAACTGTAGTACTCAAAAAAGTGATTATCCCTCAGTCTATCCTCTGCTTTCACTGTTGGTGGACCTTCATGGGATGCAGGGAGACAGCCTGTATCACTATGGTCTTCTCCCATAGGTTGCTCTCATGCCTGGAGCACCTTCTTCCACTCTTTCACTCATCTGGACTGTTTCATATTTTCTTCACTCCACTCCTTCACAGCACCACTGAGGTGCTCTTTGCCCTTTCTTAAATATGTTATCACAGAGATGCCACCAGCATCACTGGTGGGCTCAGTTGTGTAGTGGTGTGTCACCCTGGTTTTGAGGACTTTTCTAAGCCTTCTGAATTGTCTTTCATATTGGAATCAGAATTTTTACTTTCCCACATTTTTTACTATAAACAACAGCTTTGTTTTCCTAACTGTCCTTCATTATTTACATATTTTAGGTAACAGGACAAAGTTGATTGACAGCTGTGTTGACCAATGTGGTTTGGGAGGTGGAATTTCATCCTCCAATCCACAGGCATCTTTGGAAATGTATAAAATTGAATTTTGTAAATAAACTTGGGCTTTTCCTGCTTTGCTCATCACCGTGCCCTCATGAAGTTCTTTCGTGTCATGTTGCAGCAGTGGTGGGTCCATTTTGGAGCTGGCTGGACCTGTCTCTGGCATGTGGGGAGCCTGGTGTCTTCTCACAGAAACCACCTATGTATCTCCCCCACCACCAAACCCTTGCCACATAAACCCAATACATATGTAGCTGTGCTTTTGTGAAAATTTTGTTCTTGCTCAGCAGATGTTACAAGGTTTCACACATTACCTCCTGCATTCCATGAAACTCAATAATATCTGCTGTTTATTCTGAAACTTCACCAGATGATTGCCATTCTTGGAAACAGAAATTGCAGTTTTAGCTGTGCAACAGAATTCATAGTGCTGAAGTTCATCAAGTGAATGGAATTTGTTATGCTAACTGGTCACATGAACAGTCACATATATGTGGGACGACTTGATCTTCTCTGGCTGTTACCAACTAAATAGTGTAAGAGAGGGAGAAGATGTGATCTCAACTCTTCATCAAGAAGAAACAACCTCCTCTGAGCAATTCATACTGCATAAAATGAGTGCAGTAAGGACAAGGTTGTCCTTCAGCAAATACAGTATGCATGCTCACAGGATATAAAGAAGAGGCTGGTGCTCTATATCATTAGAGAAGTACAAAAAGATAGTTACAGGCATGCAGTGCAAAATTGAGGGCTTTCTTCCTCTCCTTCATATCTTCTCAATATATAGCTACTGTAGCCTGTACAAAATGATGTCTTCCAGCACCATGCTTATCTGCTAGAAGAAATCTCCATTTCTAAAACCACAATCCTGATAGAATGTTGGGGTAGAGGAAAGACTTGAGATAAGGCCATGGGGAATCTCACCCTGACCAGGGGCAAAGTTTTACAACTTTGTAGCTCTTTGTTGATTTGGGGTATTTCCAAGAGTCATGGGAAAAATGTTTTCCTTATTTAACAATGGTTGGTTTTTTTTCAAATAGCCTGTTCAAAAAGTAGAAGGAATTGGTGAAGAGATTTCAGAAATTCTGTACATCATTACCTTTTAACTGAAAGATTTTGACTGATTCTTCTAGACTTATCCCTGATGGATTGTACAGGGAACAAAGTAGATCTTTTTTTACTCACTATCATGAATACTGGTTTCATGTGCAGAAATAACAAACATGTGGTGTGTTTAAAACCTATTTCAGTATTTCAGATTCCTTTTTATCCAAGTTTTTTTTCTTCAAGCAACAGGTTTGTATCTTTTTCACTCTGGAAGTTGATATTTCAGACTGTTTTCATTCTTTTGAAGAAATATTTTGAGAAAATAGATATGCAGAAACATATATGACTAAAACCCAATCACACAAAAATAAAATTAAAATTTGAATTGTGAAATATAATTTAATATCAGAGAAGCCTGGAGTATCCACAGCACCATACTAAGTGACCATTCCTTTTGTGGTTCATGTCATGTATAGTTTGGCAATGCTAAAAACATTTCTGTATATTCTGTGAACAATTATAAACATTGGTCAATGCACTAATAAAAGCTAAAGTGAATTACTTGAATGTGATTCTCTATGGGTTAAAACAAAATCAAAGCAAACAGAAACCATTCAGTGGCTGCAAAATTAATGTGATCAAAAAATCTAAAAAGCGTTATATGGCTACATTTTAAAAATGCATAGTTTTTATAGAATATTTGTTCAATATTTGATGTCTGTTTTTCCAGAGATTTCTAAATTACTAGATTTTTGTCTAGTATTTCTCAGCTCAAAATGGAATGCTTGTAATCCATCTAGTATCACAAGAATAAAATATAGCTAGTCTTAATTATGCTTTATTTATATAAAAGTCATTCAGAAAAACACACAGTTTGACAGTTGCTCAAACACCCTAAAGGCTGCCCTTCCCAATCTTCCCTCATACTAAGGCTCATACCTGCAATGAATAAATATGCTTGGAGCTATAATAATGGCACATAATTTGAACCTATTATCTTCAAAAGCAACTCATATTCAATTTCTTTTCTAAGCTTTTGTTAGCTTTAAGTACTCTTGAGACATATTTGTACAGGTTTGTGCTCAGGCAACTTAAAGGCAATTAGATAGATATAGGAAAGGGAAAAGATAGATAGATAGATAAAGGAAAGGGAAGTTAACATTAGAATGGTACTTGTCAGCAGACAAGTACCATGCTGGCTAGAAGTATTATGAGATGTCTATCAGATGTCAGATGCTCGATCTCAGACTTCATTGTGTGAAGACATATTTGGCCAGACCTCAGTGTTTCATCCTAAACCTGAATATATATAGTTTTAAGACTCCATGTTACGCTTCATGTTGATAGAGGAATATTTCATTTCAGTCTTATCTCTAACTGCATTAAGTGTTTCATCATGGAATGCTGAGATTGAACTTCTGTTTTCACTTCCAATAGAGGAAACGTTTGCCAGCTATGGAAAGAGCCATTTTCCCCAAGTATATATAAATGCAGTAAACCAAGTTGGCATAAGTACAAAAAAAAATACGTTCAAGTCAAGAGAAAGAAGAAGAAAATGAGAGGGAGGGAGGGAAAGAGGAAGGAAGGCAGGAAGGCAGGCAGCAAGGAAGACGGGAGGGAGCGAGGAAG